>VDFB02265771.1:0-16357 GCA_007258455.2 Sequoia sempervirens
TAATAACCTGCCCTCAAAATCTGATTTGTTGTGGCAATCGTAGAACCATGGCCAGTGCCATACTTTTCATGAAATTCGTTTATCACCCTTTCAGCTTCCTGCTTACCAAGACACCTCAAATAAATGCCTTCATGATTTTTCTTGTACAAGACAACTCCCTTCAACATGAAACCATCACTCTTTAATCGTAGGGCTCTCCTCTGAATAGGATTAAGATGACCTGGAGATCGTTGGTTCAACAAATAATAAATTATGTCATCATACCAGCCATCTGGAGAAACCTCTTCAATGTTATAATTTTGAACAGTCAGTTCAGGACCTATTTCGGCCATAGTCTGAGTGAGTCCCTGTCCTCTTACTAACTTCATGGGCTAGATCTCAATATCGTACTCTTGTAGCATTGTCACCCACTTAGCTCTACGCTCTCCTAGCTCATTTTGCATCAGAAGTAGCTTGACTGCGGGGTCTGGGACAACTGCATAAACCTTATTCCTGAGGATATAATGTCTGAATTTCTTCACTACTCTGACTAGAGCATATGCCTACTTTTCTACACTTGGATATCTCAACTCAGCATCCTTTAATGGGGCACTCATAAAGGCAATGGGATGCTCATATCCCTCATCAGACTTTTGAGTTAGCATTCCAGCACACGAATGATCTGAAGCAAATGAATAGATGTGAAAAGGCTTGTTGTAATTAGGACTTACCAATACTGGAGCATCAATAATGGTCCTTTTGATTTCTACAAATGCCTCATTCGCTTCCGCAGTCCATTCGATCTTAGCATCTTGCTTGAGCATTGCATTGAGTGGCTTCACGATTTCAGCAAATCCAGTAATGAATTTTCTGACGAAGTTGATCTTGCCAAAGAAAGATTTCATTTCCTTTTTGCTAGCAGGTGGCTGAATCTTCAGGATGGCCTCCACTCTTTCTGGGTCAATGGCAATTCCCTTCTCTGATATCACATGTCCGAGCAACTTTCCCTCTGTTACTCCAAAAATACACTTTTTAGGATTCAAGGATATGCCAAATTCTCTGCACCTTTGAAACACTTTGTGCAAATTTGAGATGTTATCCCCTATGTTCTTTGAGAACACCGTCAGGTCATCCATATAAATAATGATGCATTTTCCTATGATATCTTTAAAAGCAATATCCATAGCCCTTTGAAATGTAGCCCCTGCATTGATGAGTCCAAATGGCATCCTCCTGTAGGCAAAGGTACCCCATTTAGTTGTGAAGGCAGTCTTATGTCTATCCTCATACTGAACCATTAATTGATTGTACCCTAAATAGCCGTCTAGAAATGACATCATCTGAGATCCATTAACCACTTGAAGCACTTCATCCAATGAAGGAACTGGATAATTATCCTTTTCTGACGATCTGTTTAAATTCCTGAAATCAACACAGAGCCTAATTTCTCCATTCTTTTTCCTTATACTAGAACGGGTTTTACCACCCATGTTGAATGCGACGGAAATATGATGCGAGGATAGTGAATTTTCTGAACTTCTTTACTGCGTGTGAATTGGTTCCAGCAATCTAGTTTATGAGCCTCTTGTCTACTTTGAGGGTTTGACTTTTGACTCAAGGAATTTGTAGTGTGAGGTTGTGATTGATTGTGTCATAGGTTTTCGAAGTCTTCATAGCTCGGTTTTACTATATCTAGAAAGCTGTGCAAGGCTTCAATTATCCCTTTTTTTTCTTTAGGAGTGCATACTTTGCCAATGAAAATATTCTTAGCATTATCTTCAGTTCCCATATTGTAAGTATCACACTATCCACTGATGGATTCCTTCTTTGATTCTTGTTCCTGATCCCTAATCTTATCTACATCAAAGATTCGCTCCAACTGTACCATTCCTCTTGGAATAGTATTAGACTTTAGATTCATCACCCCTTCTAAATCCAGTTCTACTTCCTGGAGCTCTGTTTCATCAATGATTTGAGAGGCAAAAACGTCTGTGTTTGTGATAAAATCTAGAATATGCTTATCATCTTCGAACACCTGGAAGTTAGTAACATTGTCCGGGACTGATGGCACAGGAGTCAATTCCACATTGAATTTCTTCAATCCTGACAAAGATAAAGGCTGCAAAGTGCTCGCTGCCTTAGCCAGAGAATCGGCAGTTTGATTCTTCCGCCGTGGTATTAGTTGAATATTGAAGGCATCAAATCCCTCAATGAGGTCCCACACTCTATGCCTATAATTAGTCATTCTCCTATCATGGCATGAATATTGTCTCCTTACTTGCTTAACTACTAACTCAGAATCACCAAAAACTTGCAGAACCTTAACCTTTTTCTTAAGTGCCATAAGAAGTCCATGAATTAACGCCTCATATTCCGCTACATTGTTAGTACAGTGAAATTGAAGCCTGTGGGCTGCAAATAAATTCTTACCTTTTGGACTGATCAGCTCAAACCCTGCCCCAGCTCCATGTTTGGACTTGGATCCATCAAATCTAAGTGTCCAACACTCAGTAGCTGTAATCTTCTTCATCACACCTTTCGGTTTACCAATGCTACAAGATTCCTCAGATATTATAGGTTTCTTGTTTTTGTACTCTTCCTGAAGATTCTGCTCATCTGTTTTAACTGCCGAGGTTGGATTCATGCATTTCTATACTTGTTCTACTGCTGTTTGGCACAAACAACACTCCAACTCTGGGTGGGAGGCATTATGAACTCTACACCAATTAGGTAAGAGTAATTCTTCAAAGCTTGTCTTTCTGCCTAAGTGAATTTGATTTTCCACACACTGCTTGATGAATTCCTGAAAACTGTTCAATAGGCTGATCTGATTATCTTCAGGTTCTTCTTCTTCCTCAACTGATTTTGTTAGAACAGTAACATGGCCGGATCCTGTTTGTGCACGATAGGCATCGTGTGTAGCATCAACACCTCCTCGGAGTCTGACTCCTCATACTGGGTTGACAACATATAACTTCCCATGCCAACTTCTGATATCAGAACCTCTGTTGAAGTCTTTTGGTATTCTATAATCATGTATTTCATTCTCGGTTCTCTCTCAATTCTGATCTGGTTGGGCACTCCTTTCTAAGGAAGCCACATGTGAGAGTGATCAGTAGACACATAACCATTCAAAGCCTTCGTAAAATCTCTTCCTAGAATCAAACCATACGCATCCGAGATATCAGCTACTTGAATATTGATAACCTGTTGAATCCTTGGGTCTGAAGCTATCTACATGTGAATCATATTTAATTCTCCCACCACATTTACTTCAGTTCTATCTAGCTGAGTCACCTTCTTCTGAGAGTCAGCAAGTGTAATCCCCAAAGCTCTATAAACTCCAAATGGCATCACATTGGTGGAAGCACCAGAATCCAGTAAATAATTATGTACTGAATATGTGCACAAAAATAAGAAATGGTGGGGTTTCTGTCTTCCCTTGAAACAAAATTGGTTGAGTATCTACTTGAGCCACTTGAGTCTTATCTTTTTCCTTTCCTTTTTCTCCATGGGAAAATTAGTCTGACTATGAGCCTGACTTTGTGTCTTCATAGGTTGAGAACTAGAAATATTGCTAATACCCTCCCCAGAAGGTTTATCCAAAGATACTGAACATGCATCATAAGTACCTAAAACTGCCTTCCTAATTGCAGGGAATCTTAATAACTCAAATGCTGAAAGATTTACCTTTAATTTCTTGAACTCCTTAGCAACATAGGAAGCCATTTGCTCTTCGCTCATATCAGTTGATGCTTCCCTGGGGGTTTCCTCCACCTTGTCTTTGCTTGCTTGAACAACCTTTTCTTTTTGTGGGTCAGTTTGAGCTTGTCTTTCCTTCGAAAGGTACTGCCTGGATACCTGTGGAAAAGATGGATTATTGCTAGCATTAGGATCTAGGGGAGTACTGAAGTTGTTAGGAGGAATAGAGGTAGTGAAAGGTCCTCCAACATGTGGGTGCCTATGAGGCATATCTCTCAAACCTTGCCTCTGGAACATTTGTACCTCTTCGACATAAGCTTCTTCCTGATCGAGGGGGCCATTATCATTCATTGTTTCTTCATTAAATAACTGAGCCACTTCATCTCCATTGTAGATTTGATCTATTTTCTCCTCCTGAAAATTAGATTCCTCCTCTGGACTATTTTCTTCACTTACTGGGAAGGGAGCGTGATTTAATACTAGCACGGTAGAATCATAGGGGGAAGAAGGAACCATCTCCTGCCCATTTGCATTATTCTCCACCTCATACTGGAAAATGGAAGCAGCAGTTTGGAATTCTGGACATTCCAACTCTGAATGCTGACTTGTCTTATGAAGCCTACACCATCTAGACAGGACAGCCTCAGCCAAATATACACCGCTGGGAGGCTTGTCTTGACTGACTGGCTGGTTTGTTGATTAGTTGACAGGTTGATCCAAGGGAGTAGGAACTCCTCCATTGTTAGGTTCTGTATTCTATGTTCTGTTCTGTCCTTGTGATAGCCTCTTATCGAATCCTGATCCACTACCTTGGCCTCTATCAAAATTCTGCCTCCTGTCATTATTGAAACCTCTATCATTGTTGTAACCCCTATCTTGATTATATCTTCTATCATTGTGGAATCCTCTCTCATTACGCTATCCTCTATCAAAATTCTACCCTTGTGGAAATTCTCTATTCTGATTGGATTGCATACTCTTCTGGACAGCTTGCAGTTGACTATTTTGATTCCTCAAGTAGGTCACCTCTAGGTTCAGTTTCTTTATCTGCTTAGCCATTTCATCAATCCTTTTTTTATTTGGATCTACATAGGGGGGCCAACTTGGGTTATTCTGAGGAGGGGCAGGCATTGTAGTAGATCCCATAGACTGATGCAACACTTCAGAGTTCTGCAAATGGCTGACTATTTGGGTACGTGGGTATTCCATGGGCTGGTTAGCACTGTTTGTTTGGAATTCATCACAGAGACTGGCTCATGGGAGAGACTTGGGGATGTTGGCTTAGAAGGTAATTGAGGGTGCTGGATTCGTGATTTGGGGTGTGATTGGTAGTGCCTGATTTGAACCTGGTTGGGATGTTGCGGCTATTGGTCACCAAGAGGCGTGGCCTGGTTATATGTTGCCTCAGATCTGTGCTAAGCTTAACAACTTCTATATAGGCATCAGTTAGGTTAGTTGGAGGGTTAGGCCTCCACTTCAGAAAGGTGGCTGTGAGGCTATCCAATGCTCGTAATAGACTCCCAAGGCTGTATTGTCATCCAAAACATAAGGATCTTGAAGTCTGGTGTACGCACGATGAAACCTATTATTGAAATTGGATATTGGTTCATTAACTTCTCTTTTGACTCTAGTGAGTTGCAAATACAATTCATTGGCACTAATGGGTATTCTGAACTTCTGTAAAAAAGCAGTTTCAAGATCATTCCAATTAAGAACTGAGCCAGATGGGAGGTGATTGTACCAGTAAAAAGCCTCTTCCCCTAGTGAATAAGGAAACAACCTACAGGCAACATCCTCATGAACAATCCCTCTATCTTTAAGATAGGTTTGGAAAATCCTTATATGCTCTTCTGCAGTCCTGTTTGGGTCATTAACATGGAACTTTGAACAAAAGTGTTCAGGGTTTTTGGGCATTACATTATAAGCATTGAAAGACAAAGGGGACGGGTTATTAGCAAGGAAGGCCATTAGCAAAAGTGGGGGTGGTGGTTGTGGTTGGTTAACGATAGGCTGAGGTTGTTGAATGGGAACTACTTCAGGGATGAGTATGGCCTCAACCTCTGGATGTGGAGATACGGATGATGCCGGTGAAGGGATGGGTGATGATGATTCTCCCCTTTCTCGAGTCCTTCTTGACCTAGCATGGAACTGTAATTCCTGTAAATCTTCCTCTCCTGTGGTAGATCTGGTATTTCTCCTATATCTCTCTAGAGAGATGGCGTTCAAGAAATGATCTAGTGTGCTCATTCAAGCCCTCCTTCTAGAGCCAATTTGTTGATGGTGTTTTCTGCACAACAACAACTCAGACAGAATACAATATTCTATCTCTTGAAAGGTTATTCTTAACAATAAATTCTTGAAAATTACCCCAAAGGTCTCTCGGGTGTCAAGTCATGACAATGCATAAACAACTTTCAATATGTAGAAAATCTTGGTAATCCTGTCGAACCTACTACAAAGCAAAAGCATGTCTTTCCATATATGAGGATCTTACAATAGAAGTGATCTCAAATCTAAATCTAACCGGATAATAATAAAGAAATAGCAAAACATAGAGGGTGCAAGGATACAATAAGATCCTAAGCCTTTATTCTAGAATGGAAACATGCAAATGACATATATCTGGAATGGATAATCTCAAATAACCAATTCTTGCTTAATCCACAGAAATGCAATATCACAAGAACAGTGCAATCTTCTAAGGTATGTAGATTTTCAAATCATAGACATTCATCTACAATTGAACTTAAGCACACATAAATATTTGGTCCAGGTTGACTTCACCAGCCTACTACAATCAGATAGTTACTGGGAGTATAGACCGGAGATTGCTACAAACATTCCAAATATGAAATCATGAACATCATTCACCTCACTAATCTAATTCTCGACACTAAACCCTAAATCTTTAAGCAATTTGAAAGATAGAACAACAAGAACCATGCAAGATAAACCAACACAAGAGATTTCACCAGGAAAACCACAATGCCTTCTATTGTATTAGATCACCAAAATGTTGCAACAATTCCACTGTTCTATTTACAATACTTGCTTCAAGAAACTGACTACTACTTCTACTACAAAATACTTAGCTCTTTTATGCTCTTGCTTATCTCTATTACTCTCTAGCTAGCCCCTACAATGGGACAAGAATGCCCTTTTATAGCAAATTCTCAAGACATGTCAGCCCAGCCAAATATTTACAAAATAAAACAACTGCCAAAACAAGTCGGCCTTAGGAATTCAAAATAAGGCACACATTAAATGCCGATACATCATCAAGGTCAGCCTAGACACGGTCCCCAATGCATCCCGGATCAATACATGACCTATAATAATAGGGAAGCACAAATCTCAAAATAGGCATTAACTGTCGCCTCCCTTATCCTTGCTCTGGGCCAACGATCCTTGAACCCTCAAAAATGTTCCATCCAATTCGGTGACAAGTGGCAAAGGCAATATCCTAAGCTGACATTCTATGGAGTCAATCTCCTCCTTTTACTGTTTAACCGTCTTATCCCAATCATCCTTGTTGGCATGATACTTATCCATTACTACCAGACATGTGGCTGCATCATCTAACTAGTGTCCAGTTATAACATTCTCAGAATTCGGGGTATAAACTTCATGCCACCACTCTCTTAATTGTTCCAGACTTAGGTATTTAGGAGCAATCTTTCTCCTTCTAGTCATGATTTCAAAGAATGCAATGCACCCTTCATATACTCCAATAAGATCACCATCTATTTGCTTCTTTTGTTTCTGAATCTTCTTCATGGCCTTATGTCGAATCTGCAGAGCCTCAAACCACTCCCAAGGTTCATTTAACCTAGAAGAAGGAAGAATCCCATCTGTAGCCAATTGATCCCTACCATATCACATGATGACTTTGGATTTCTGTAATAGAAGATCAATGTCCTCCTTGTCCTGGGATAGCACATGCTCCAATAATTCCTTGGCCCTAACTGCATCTTTCCCAACTGACAGGATCTCCTTGATTGCATTATCTCCCTTTACCTGCACATCCTTCAGCCAGTCTATTGCAGCTTGAGCAGAGGCTTTCATCTTCTCAATCTCAGAAATAGTTTCCTTGGGTAAGCGACCAGGAGTAGCAGAGGAAGATGGGTGGAGAGATTGCAGAGGTTTCATCACCTCTTCCAAGCATTTCCTAAGTCTCTCATTCTCCTTTCTCAGTGCATGCTTGGTCTGAGTCTCCTTCCTTAATCTATCAACTATCACAAAACTAGACCCTTCATACTCCTCTATATCCTGTTCCATAGATGTTGGTCCAAGGTTAATAGTTTTCACATTATAATCTTCACTAGTGACATCTTCTCTTGTCTTGTCTGCAGCAGGGGTGGCAATGTGGATAACTCTATTATTTACCTCATCTCTTTCTATTCTTGAAACTACCTTGGTTGCCTTCTTCTTTTTACCTTTGCCAATTTTGTACAGCATTTCATCCCAATCCAAAGGAGTGTCCTCAACAACCACCTATTTCTTCCTTGTAATCTCCTTTTCAAGCCAATCCGGGACTGCAGGTTCTACCCGGATTTCCTCTTTTTTTGCTTCTTCCTATTGTTTTTCTAGCATTTCATCCTTTCTTTTCTCAGGAGATTGCTCACCTTGGTCACCCTTCTCAATCTCTTCTTCCTGCATCGGTGATGGGGTTCTAACTGGGATGTTCTCCTTCTCAGGTGACTCGTGGCCTCTGCTGCTTGCTGGAGAATCCTCATATTGCACTAGTGGGGAAGGGTGCCTCTCTACCTCTTCAACTCCAAGTTCCGCTACCACACCAAAGAGTTCCCTTTCCTTGAATAACTCTGCCTCCCCACTGGTTTCATGTTCCTCAAGAGTCTCCTGCTCAGGCACGTTTGGTGGAGGAGAAGCAGCCTTAGATGGCTCCATAGCCGGCATCTTCGGAGAAGGGTCCATCTTTTGTGAAACCTCCTTAGGAGAAGGAGTCCTTGATCTCCTCATATAAACCGTGGTCTTCTCAGTGAACTTTCTACATCCTTGATAGGGCTCATCTTTGATTGTATCACGGGCCTTCTTCTTTGAAGCCACAGTTTGTTACGGTCTTCTTTGGTGGTGGAGACATCAATCTTCTTACGCTTTTCCAGCCCTTCTCTATCAGGGGAGGACACTTATCTTCAAGCTCTACTTCTTTTCTTTCCCTTGGGCTTCCTTTTTAGGTTCCAGCTCACTTTCATAGGCCTCTGAATGCTATCTTGAAGATTGGGCTTTTTGAGGATTTTCCTTTGCAGGATTCATCATCCCAGTTCTATTGCAGTAGACATTGGGTTTGAATTTCCCATTAAATTGAGTCTGACTGCTGCTTCTCCTTTCGACTCCCCAAACCTTATGCTTCAGCCAAAGTGGTGAATTTCATGCTTTGGGCCGTTAGGTCACTCCAACTGCAGATACTCATCTTCGTCCGGTTGATGCTCCCCGATTGACCTGTCTTTATGACTTCTAGCAGGCATGATCTTGTACCGGTTTCCATCATCCTCGGTTGGTCGAGATTAGCTTGACGTTGTGTTGATACGTCCATCAATGGGGTACAGGTACTTGCTAACAACTGCTTCAAGATCAAATGCTTTGATGTTATTGTGAATCTTCTAGGTCAAATGGCATGGCCGGTACTCCTTGGTGGCCTTCAGCCCATGCTCCGTTGTCAAAGTTTGTTCTCTTGGGTGGAGGAAACCATATGTTTCCAATTCATCTCTGTGATTAACTGATTGGATGGAAGAGCCTTTTATACGCCCGCCAATTCCAGAGGAAATCCCCACAAAACCTGTTTTATGCTTCTCTTTTTACTATGGCATCAGAATTCACATATTTGCCTCACAATCTCCAATAACACAATGTGATCAGTAGGATACCGAGGTAACCTATATGGCACGACCGGGAATCCATCAATTCTAATGTAGGTGAAGGTGGGAAATTGAATGAACCAGGCCCCATAATTCTTTATCAACCCTTTTGCTCCGTCTGACAGTCTCACATGCTCGGCATTCTGAAGCATCCTAGTGATATGCATTGTGAATGCATCGTTAGCCCTTCTGTAGTCCTTGTGTCCTAGGTGCAACTCTGGGTATACCTCATAAACTATGTCCTGTCCGAATGTCCCTTGTGGATTCAAACCCCTGTATGGGTAGAATCTAGCTAGTACATACACCACATAAGAGGACATGGTGAACTTCTTGGTTTCTAGGACATCCCTCAGTTGTTTGTCAATCATGGTGCTAATAAGTCCTGCCCAGTGATAATCAGAACCCTGCTCAATCTTGTTTATCACGTGAACCATCCAATTCTCTAACACCCCAGCGGTCTTCAAACCTGCCACTTTGCTCAAAAGTGTGATTGCATCGTAGATATCTGACCTGAACTTAACTCTATGCATCTGCTTGGGTAACTTGGAATAATGTGATTTTGGCTTCTCCAACCAAGAATTGATCATCTGTTGAGCTTTGGTGGGCTCATTCTCATAATATTTCCTGGCTGTGTCCATGTTTAAAGCACACACAGAAGGCAGATCCGACATGTCAAAGGCTTGGGCAATAGAGACAGGACTGAAATTAGCCAAGACTCTCCCTTCAGTACTGACAACCCTTTGTGTATCAAAATCATACTGTCGGGCACACTCTAAAATCAACTCATAGCATTGGATTGTAGGAGGAAACCCTGCCACATGTACCAGTTCAGACTTCATCATTCCATTCCTTAGGACTGACAGATTCTTCTCAGCTGTCCTCTGTTTAAACTCTTCGTATCTCCAAGCTCCAACATTAGTATCAGACACCTCGGACCATATAGAAGATATCTTGCTTTCAGGAAGCTGATTCTTAGTATCTAACCTTAATCTTTCTGCTTCTGAGATGGATGACCCCTCCGTGTCACCTTTGGACTTTTCTGCTGCAGCCTTGCTTGATTCAGCCTGCACTTACAAGAAATCATCATAAGTATCAATTATCATTCATATTTCGACCAAAAGATTAGCATAAATCATATAAAGCAATTAGAAACCATCACAAATGCCAATCTTTGAAAATCCAAAAAAATAAAGTAGTCCGGGAAAACACTGTAAACCAGGAAAATCCAGTCGGGGCGGAATTTCGGAGAAATCCAACCCAGACGGATTCATGTTGCCAAGACATCATTAGCCAAACAAAGCGTTAGTACGAACAAAATATCATAAGATTATCATGAAATTCGGTTATTAGCAACAAGAAATAAGAATTTAGCATTTACTCCATTAATCCTATCTTCAAAAAATTGAAAGAAATAAAACCAGACAGGAAAACCGGAAAAGTCCAGACAAAATGAATATTTGCAGATGGTTCGAAGTACTCCGAAAATCATTACGCCCGCGGAATCAGCCGAAACCAGGAAAATCCGAGTGCGCAGGAATTCCACGGACACCCCGGAAACCCGATGATCAGTGACACGCGAACTATTAATCAAACGATCATGCAATATTTTCTACCTGGATACTAATGGTCTCAAAATCGATGCTAATCAACAAAATTCTGACTACACTTGAACTTGGGTTTCAAGAGACCTCCGAATAACCAAATTTCATGGAAAAACAATGATGCCCTAAGTCCAACAACCAGACCCCGCCATTCAAATCTGGATAAGCTAAAATTCTCAAGGAAAACTATCATTTGGGTGATCAACCAATGCGCGCAAGGATCCCTCAAGGTACGAGCAGGTTGGGCTGGACATGAATCATGAAATAACGAAAACCCCACTAAACCTTGGCAAATTCGGGCAGATGAACCAAAACCCTAACCTTCATAAAATATGGCGAATGGCACGCTTAAGGGCAAAGTCCTATTCAGATGGGTTCATACTCACGCACCCACCAGTGAATTTATAAACACAAGCATGGGTGATAAAGCCCCGGTGTGGATTTAAGTCCAACCCTAATTCGATAAATATAAACTTATGATCAAGCAAAGGTTGACCTAGAACGGCTACCAATCAACTTGGAAAGATTTAATCAAGATGCAACAAAGGGAAGGATCAGAGACGACTTACCATGGATTAGTGCTGGTAATACCCGAACTCGAAGAAGCGACTACAAAATGAACACGCCCAGGCGATGAAAATCCAGACACTGGCACCCAAACAATCCACACGCACACGGTTCAAGATCAATCTTCACCGCTCAAATGGAAAACTCTTAATCACCAGAGCAGTAAGCGAGTGAATAATGAAGTGAGAATGATGCTCAAAATGTTTTAAATTTACCCATATGCACGTTTGAGAAAAGGTACCTCGGTCATTAATGAGCGACAAGACGTACCTGAAAAATCTGGAAACCCGAGCCCAAGACAAAATTTTAGAAAATCCCCAAATACGCGAAAAATCCAGATGAACACGAATTCTGCAGAAATAGCAGAAACCGAGATTTTAACAAAGTTCAAGATTTTGACACAGTCCAGGAAAATCCGCCAGAGCCAGAAAATCCCAGAGTCAAGCAGAAACCCGGATTCAAAAAATTCAGCGATGACCGCATAACCAACCGTAACCCGAAAATCGGCCTGAGCGCAATCTCGGATTTAGTCAAGACCGATTTTCACTCAAAATCCCATTGTAAAATCAATTTAAGCCTCGGAGGATCAAAGCCAGCAAGACTAACATGTCAAGAACTTAAAAGGTAACCACAAACCAAAGCTCAAAAAGACATCCTAAAAAGAGGGTCCCTACTTCCAGTATGCAGGTGCAAACTACACAACATTTATGATACCACATTTTTCGTACATGTTTACCAAAGCATTTTATCAAACAGTTCACTATCTTGTTGCTATGGCTAAAAGTCTAAAATAGGTGCTTCCAAAAAAGCTATGGATTCTTGAAAAAAATCTATCAAAGAATAAAAGAAGCAATAGCATAGACAAGGAAGTGAATTGTTTAAAAAAATGCCTCAAAGAAATGTGGTCTCAATGTGCTTGTCATGGCATTCCAGCACCAGGAGACCACATTTCTTTGAGGATTTTTTTTCAAATAGTTCACTGCCTTATCTATGCTACCACATTTTTCATACATGTCTACCAAATCATTTTATGAATCAATTCACTGACTTGCTGCTATGACTAAAAGTCTAAAATAGGTTCTTTTGAACAAGCTATGGATGCTTGCAAAAACTCAATCAGAGTAATAGTAAGCAATAGCATAGACAAGGTAGCGAACTATTTGAAAAAATGCCTCAAAGAA
The DNA here is from genome assembly GCA_007258455.2 of Sequoia sempervirens. NCBI lineage: Eukaryota > Viridiplantae > Streptophyta > Pinopsida > Cupressales > Cupressaceae > Sequoia > Sequoia sempervirens. The sequence goes on from VDFB02265771.1 coordinate 12,907, forward strand.
ATGTGGTCTCATAGTGATGGAATGCCATGACAAGAAAATTCCCTGGATTTTCATGGCATTCCATCACCATGAGACCACATTTCTTCGAGGCATTTTTTCAAATAGTTTACTACCTTGTCTATGCTACCACATTTTTCATACATGTCCACCAAAGCATTTTATCAAACAGTTCACTATCTTGCTACTATGGCTAAGAGCCTACAACAAGTGCTTTTGGACAAGTGATGGATGTTTGGAAAAAATCTATCAAAGCATAATAGTAAGCAGTAGCATAGAAAAGGTAATGAACTAGTTGAAAAAATGTGGTGTAGGAGCACCTTGTGCATTTTATGCCTCCAATAGGCAATTATGTAAAGTTTGAATCTTCACCATGGAATACATGTAAAAAGGTCACGATAAGGTCATTTTAAATGTATTTAAATCATCTTTAGGTTTCTAGAAGGACAAATTGCAAAAAGTTGTGTTTGTTGCAAAAGATGCAAAATTGCAAAATTGCAAGAAGTTTTAAAAAATTGGGAAGTTGAAGAGTCATGAAGTTGTAAAGTCTTCGTAACTGAGGTGAAAGTAAAGAAAATTTTTGCAAACACCTTTTTAAGAGACTTGTGAAGGCGTGCAAAAGATCAGAGAGTTTGTATTTTAGAAGTTTTGAATAAAAGTACTTTGTTCTGCAATTACAACATTGTTTTCTATTATTTACTAGTTTGTACTATCAATACAACATCATCATGCCTTAAACTCCATTTTGTTTGGTAGAATAGGGACTTTGCAACTTTGCACTACTTGCATTTGATAACCTTTTTTCCCAAATGAAAACTCACCACCACGGGAAAATGCCTTCAAGATAGCAAAAAATGAGAAAGGTTTATTGTAGAGGGGCCCAACATGATCCAATAGGCTTAGACGAGAAGTTTATAAGCATCATAATGTCTGAATAATGGCATGTTAAAGTTTGCAGTCATTTTGCACTTCAAACTCTTAAGGGATTCAGTCGGTTGAATGTAGCTGAAAGTGATTTGATGCATTTGGGTGCGAAGGAGGACCATACCTAGCATAAATGTACCCACTCAAATGCATTGAAATAGTTAGTTTGGTCACACGAAGAATAAAAATTTGTACCCACTTTGTAACTTTGCACTACTTGCATTTGAAAACTTTTTCTCAAGGAAAACTCACCACCACAGAAATCACCGGTAGTCAAACCGAGAGGTTATTGTAGAGGGGGCCCACATGATCCATAGGCTCGCATGAGAAGTTTCTCGCTACCAATTTCTGAGTAATAGCATGCTGGTTTTCAACCATTTTGCACTTTGAACGCCTCTAAGGGATCCAAACGGCTGAAATATAGCTCGCAGCAATTTGGCACGCTGGGTATGAGGACCATGCCTAGTGAAAAAATACCCACTTGGATGCATTGGAATAGTTCATTTGGTCACATGAGTTGTAGAATGAAAGTTGCACCACTTTGCAACTTTGCACTACTTGCATTTGACAACTTTTTTCACCAAGTGAAAACTTGCCAACACTGAAACTCTCCCAGATAGCAAAACCGGAGAGGTTATTATAGAGGGTCACAACATAATCTCATGGGATTATATGAGAAGTTTCTAAGCATCACAGTGTCTGAATAATGACATGTTGAAGTTTGCAACCATTTTGCACTTCAGACTCTTAAGGGATTCAATTGGTTGAACATAGCTCAGAGTGACTCGACGCATTTGGGTGTGAAAGAGGACCATGTCTAGCATAAACCTACCCACTCAGACACGTTGGAACAATTATTTTTGTCACACGAGTTGCAACATGAAAGTTGCACCACTTTGCAACTTTGCACTATTTGCATTTGATAACTTTTTCCCCAAGTGAAAACTCGCCACCATGGGAAAATGCCTCTGAGATAAAAAATTGAGAGAGGTTATTGTAGAGAGTCCCAACATGATCCCATAGGCTCAGATGAGAAGTTTCTAAGTGTCATGGTGTCCAAGTAATGACATCCTGAAGTTTGAAGCCATTTTGCACTTCAGACTCTTAAGGGATTCAGCCGGTTGAATGTAGCTCAAAGCGATTTAGTATGTTTGAGTGTGAAAGAGGACCATGCCTAGTATAATAATACCCACTTGGATGCATTGGAATAGTTAGTTTGGTCACACGAGTTGTAGAATGAAAGTTGCACCACTTTGCAACTTTGCATTACTTACATTTGACAACTTTTTCCCCAAGTGAAAACTTGCCACTATAGGAAAACGCCTCCGAAATAGAAAAAATTAAGAGAGGTTATTGTAGAGGGGCCTAACACAATCCCATAGGATCAGACAAAAATTCTCTAAGCATCATGGTGTTCAAGTAATGGCATGTTGAACTTTGCAACCATTTTTCACTTCATACTCTTAAGGGATTTAGTCGGTTGAACGTAGCTCAAAGTGATTCAGCGCATTTGTGTACAAAAGAGGACCATTCCTAGCATAAACATATCCAATCATACACGTTGGAACAGTTATTTTGGTCACACAAGTTACAGAATGAAAGTTGCACCACTTTGCAACTTTGCACTTGTGTTTGACAACTTTTTTCCCAAGTGAAAACTCGTCAACACGGGAAAACGCCTCCAAGATAGTGAAAAATGAGAGGTTATTTTAGAGGGGCCAAACGCGATACCATAGGCTCAAACAAGAAGTTTCTAAGAATTACGGTGTCTAAGTAATGGCATGCTGAATTTTGTAGCCATTTTGCACTTTAGACTTTTAAGGAATTCAACTGGTTGAACGTAGCTCAAAGTGATTCAACGTGTTTGGGTGTAAAATAGAACCATTCCTAGCATAAACGTACCCACTCAGCATGTTGGAATAATTAGTTTGGTCACACGAGTTGAGGAACAAAAGTTGCACCACTTTGCAACTTTGCACTACTTGTATTTGAAAACTTTTTCCCCAAGTGAAAACTTGCCACCACGAGAAAATGCCTCCAAGATAGAAAAATATGAGAGAGGTTATTGTAGAGGGGCCCAAAAAATCCCATAGGCTTAAACAAGAAGTTTCTAAGAACCACGGTGTCCAATAACGTCGTGTTGAAGTTTGCAATTATTTTGCACTTCAGATTCTTAAAGGATTCAACCAGTTGAATGTAGCTCAGAGAGATTCGACGCATTTGGGTGTGAAAGAGTACTATTCCTAACATAAACGTACCCACTCAAATGTGTTGGAATAGTTAGTTTGGTCACACGAGTTTCAGAATGAAAGTTGTACCACTTTGCAACTTTGCACTCCTTGCATTTGACAACTTTTTCTCCAAGAGAAAACTTGTCACCACAAGAAAATACTTCCGAGATAGTGAAAATTGAGAAAGGTTATTGTAGAGGGGCCTAACATGATCTCATAGGCTCAAATGAGAAGTTTCTAAGAATCACGGTGTTCGAGTAATGAGATGCTGAAGTTTGCAGCCATTTTGCACTTTAGAC
>VDFB02265772.1:0-31067 GCA_007258455.2 Sequoia sempervirens
CCTTAATTAGTCCCTTTAATTCAAATCCAAGCCTAATCAATTACAATTTCCAAAGAGGAAAACCCAACATTCATTAATTCCATAGCATAACACTTATCATTAAGTAATGTATGTCTGAGGTAACTGATCTAGGACCCATTCAACCAAGGGTGAATGGGACCTCACTTAGACCTAGGATGGTTCTAATTTAAATTATATTTTTGGAGGTATTTCAATGATTTCAAATGTATATTCACATGTTGTATTGTGTTAATTGGATTTTGGGAATTAATGTTGACATATGTATAAATAATATGTCATTTCACTGAGTTTCATCCTAATAATTTCAAGCAATTTGATCCTATTTTTTCATGCAAATATTCCTAAAGTGAAGTTGATGTTCAAGAGCATTTCAAGATATTCAAGGGAAAATTTGTTGAAGAATTATTGTAACATTCAAGATCCTATTATCATGTCAAATTCTCCTTACATCATGCATGTTATTTGAGCTAATATTTTGATGTGGCCTTCAAGATCCATTAAAACATTCAAAGGAATTGTTTCAAATCAAGTTTCAAAATAGAAATACACATCCATTGAAGCTATTTCATGCAAGTTATAGATCCATTTTTCAAGGTTCATAGAAGGGTTTGGTGAGTTGTGACATTGCATTTGTTCACTCATCATTCATTCATTCCATTTAATTTTATTACAATGTTTAATTACCAAAATGGGGTTTGACCAAGGCAAACCCCCATTCCCCAATAACAGAACATTTTTTCCTCTTGATTTTTGTTTGCAGATTTTAGGTGGAAGATCTCTTGAAGAGAAAAATTTCAAAGTTGTCAAAGTTTCATTTGTTGTCATCATTCTTGAAATTTCATGAAAATTGGCCTACAAAATTTATTTTCAATATTCCAACTAGGAAAACTAAGGATATGGGAGTGCAAACATAGAAGAAGAGAACCCAAAAAAAAAACTTTTATAGAGCCCTAGCTAGGACCCATTCACCATAGGGTGAATTATTCCTCAGTAAGATTTGAAAAATAAGTTTTAATGATTGGTACACATCATTCTCCCTTTCTTAGATCTACATTTTGACTTATAGTTCCTTCAAAATTGAGCTAAGTAATCTATTAGATGCACTTTGTAGATTGTATTTTCGAGTTATTTTTCTCTTTTAATATTTCTCCCCAATGTGTTGTTTAATCAAGACCGCCATCCTTGCAAAAAGAGAGAAATTTGTAGATTCACACTTTGACTTGATTCACCTTCAAGGTTTTTAGTCGTTTTATTGTGTGGATATAATTTTATAATGAATTGAGGAAAGATAGGATCCCTTTACCCTCTTTGGATCCACTTTTCCTTCTGGGTATGTGCAGGATCATCATGGAAAAAATAGGCCCTTAAGTGGCAAAAAAATCAGAAAAATCAGAGTTAGGCAACTTGGCCGTAAAAAGAATTTGAATAAGTTATCTATATTATTTCAAAAATATGTAAGAATAGAATCTGTAGCAAATTGAATTAGTTTTAAAATACTAGGTTTGTTTTAAAAATAAAAATCTATTTGGTGAAAATTTGAAATTTCAATGGAGTGGTACTTAAATTTTAGGGAAAAAATAAGAAGTAGGTGTCTGTCTGACCACCCTAACCACAATAAAATGATAAAAAAAAATTATAAGATTTTTTATATAAGTAGATGACTCATGCCCCGATGTGATGCATAACTTTGTAATTTTTTTCAAGTAAATAATTAATTATGATTTTCTATTACAAATTTTTAAAAAATATAAGAACTTGTATGTCTGACCACCTTAACTTGGTTAAAAATTCATGAAATTCCTTTTTTCTTTTTTTAATCCTATAGTATGCGAAGCATAGAATGTGACACATGTTTTGGATCCAAAAAATGTGATACCATTTGAAAGATATATATGTTTTTCAATCAGCCTATCAATCAAGACTTTAGTCATAATTTCAATAGAAAATGAATAATAATTACTTGTTAAATTCAAAGTAAACCATTATTTATATCGGTGGAAAGCTGAGAATCTCCTTTAAAAACCATTTTCGTTTCATCAATTTTGGGTAAAAAAATAGTCGTTAGCCATATACCCATCATATTGCCACTTTTTGGCCCACCATGATCCTACACATACCCATTTTTTCAACACTATGGGCACTCCTATTTTTCTTCATTTCATTTTGGTGAACCTGACATTATATAACAAAATTTTGAAAATTGGACTCCTTTTAACCCCAGATCTAAGTAAATTGCACTAGTTTTCATTAGTTTTGCATTAGTTGCATTAAATTTAGGGTTATTTAATCTTTCAATAGTTTTCATTGCATATAGAGGTTTAAATTTTCATTTTTGCATTGTTTAAATCTAAAAAATTCAAAAATTTGGATGCATAATACATTAATTTTGCATAGTGTTTGCATATTAGTGTACTTTTCATCATTCATATTAAAAAATTGAGTAAAAATTCCATTTCAAAAATTTTCATATTGTTCATCATTTTCCCCTCATTTCACTTGCACCTAGACATTAAATTCTTAAAAAAATTGTCATAGAAGTTACAGTATAAAACTAGGCACAAAAAAATAAAACAACTCAAAATTTGCATTTTTCACTTTTTAAAAACCCTAACATGGTGCCCATTCTCCATAGGGTGAATGAGTCCCTGTATAGAAATTTTAGGCAATTTTTTGGGTGCTTTTTAGTCTCTAGTTTACATTTTTGTTGTTGCTTTCAAACCTAAGAATTGATTTCCTAAAACATTTTTTTTGTGAATTCAAAGTATTGATCATTTAGTTAGATTTTGCAACATCTTGGAAACCATTTCTTGCATATTTCAATTGAGGATAGTGTTAATTTTTTTCATTTTTACTTTTCTTTGAGAATCATTTCATAGCTTAGATATATTAGTTTTCTTTTTACAATCATTAGAAAACAAAAATAAAAATAAAAACATTAAACAAAAAAAATAAAATAAACAAAAACTAGTTAACCTTGGAGAAAGAATATCCTTTAAACCCTTTAGTTGTGATTACTTTGACATGTTAGATGAATCCCTTAAGGAATTCATCTTAGCTAGATCATCCACTAAATCTTTGGTACAAGAGAATGCACATAGACAATCATGAAAATCATAGTTCCTCTTCTCCCAATACCTCACTTACTTGTGATGAAGGTATCTTGGTGGTAGAAGACCCAATTATTGAGTGTCATGAGAATCGTATGTGTCCCTCTTGTAATGCTACATTTTTCTCAACTCACACTAAGATGGATGGCATAGATAAAGATGTTAAGTTCACATTAGATTCCCCCTCACTAGAAGGTCATCTAAGTAACTTAGTTGAGGTTATGAATCAATAAATTAGATATCCTTTAATTAGTAAGCCTCCTAAGTCACCTCCCATCATAGAATCACCTAAAAAGAAAGCATCGACATGGAAAATTACTAGTAATATTTTTTTGCAGCAATCGAGTTACGATAATGTTGCTCACACATATAATACATGGAACAATATGCAACCCCAAACCATTCCCACTTCATTACCATTTCCTCAACCTATTTTTTCTAGTGCTCCTCATTTCCCTTTACATGGTGGAAAGGAGTATGCATTTTTTGAAGAAATTAAAAATCCTCTCGCTAATATATCCTTATGGGATCTTGTTCAAACATCACCTACATACAACGAATACTCCAAGAAATGTTACAAATGAAGAATATCTAATTTTATGTCAAATTGAATGATGTAGTATCCTCCTTTGATTCTATGGAAGTAAGAAAGTAATAAATTGCATTCCCTAAACATGAATTACCCTCGCTTGAGATACAAAATAAGAATGAATCCTTAATGATAAAGGTGATCATAATGAAACTGTAGTTAGGAACACTGTCATAGATAATGGAGTTCTTAATGTTTGTAGCATGGATCATCTCTTAGATAAAATTAGTGTGAACAAGAAGCTTATTCAACTTAATGATGTTAATATTTGTGGCTTTAAAAATGTTAATAGGAAACCATTAGGATTGATAACATTACCTATTGAGGTCGGGCCTATAGTTTCCTACCCCTATCCATATCATGCCAAGACATCTTTCATACAATATTCTCCTAGGGAGACAATGGATTCATGCTATGAAAGGAGTCATGTCTACTCTTCACCATGAGATGAAATTTGAATACAACAAAAAGATATACATGGTGGAAGTTGATGAATGAAGCTATCAATCAAAAATTCAACATGATCATAACACTTGCAATTCCCATAATGCTTTGATTCTAACTTCCAAAGTAGAACCTATACAAGTTGATGTTAATCCTAATTGTCTTTCACCTACAAAAAAATCTTTAGTGATGATTAGGGGTCGTTATATTTTATGCCTCATTTTAATGAATAATATAAAATCTCACACTAAAAGTTCAAAGAGTCATATACAAATGATTCATTTTTAGACACATGCTCTAGTGATGTTTGAATTTCATTATATTTTACACCTGCCTTTATGGGAGAGTAAAAACTCTCACAATCTAAACCAAAAAAACTTTGTGTTTCATTTTATCAACTTAGTTTTACATCTAACACCATCAACCCATGGTGGTGATATGGTTCCTTCAATTCCTATCCCTCATGAGAGGATGATGTGTAACTTTAATAAATGTAATAAGGTTTTCTGTTCTCGTGAAGAAGCTAATCCTTCTCAGAAGAATAAAACGTCTTCATTTGAGTTGGAAGAATCTTATGGTCATAAATACAAAATCCTTTCTAAGAATAGATATAATGAAAACATGGAGCAAAATGATAGAGAACAAGTGAATTCTATACCATACTCTTTTAACAAAGATCTAGGTTTACCACTGTAGTGTAGAAAAATGTATCTTTGGAAAATTTCACGCTTATTTGGGTCTTTCTTATGGATGTTGGCCTATTTTTTCTTATATTTAATGTTCTAATGTAGTCTACACATTCACATTAGGTCTTGGACCCTTGTGAATCAATAAGAATTCTATGATGCCTTATACCAGTGTTGTGAAGTGTTGTAACACATTTTCAAACTTTTCTAGGACCTTTTAAAGATGATTCACTTAAATAACCTCTTTATATCATTCAATAACCCTTATTTCAAAGTTTTGTAAAGTTTTGTAACAAACTTTCATGCTTTTCTAGGCTTGTCATCAATAATTTAACCCTTTCTTATGTTTAAATGACCCCTTTATGCATTTATAAGCCTTACTTAAGTTTATTTTTAAGAATAATCACGTTAAAAATAATTTAATGCACTTTAATTCCCAACAACCACTTAAAATGACTTTGTGGGACCAAGTCACCACTAGGAGCGACTTAGTCCCACTTGGCTCAAAAATCAAAACTATTTCAAAATTATGGCAAGATATTATTTTCTAAACCTTGAGGTCTACATGTGATGTGGTATTTCTTGGGAAATTTTGTACAATCATGTATAAATAAGGGTTTTTTCCTCTCATTTCACCCCCATTCACTTACTAATTCATTCAAGCAATCATCAAGCATTTACTTAAGCATTCTAGGCATTTTCAAGTATACATCCATTGGAGCTTTTACTTACATATCTTCAAATTTCTACTTAAAAGGTTTGGTGAGTTGTATCATTGCATATTGTTCATTCATCAATCTCTTTTCATTTCATTTCATTTTTAAGGGTTTAATTACCAAACTAGGGTTTGACCAAGGCAAACCACTATTCACTAACCCTTAACACTTTTTCCCCTCTTTGCATGTGTCTTGCAAGTCTTGTATGAAAATTTGTCAAAGAGAAAGGTGTGAAAAGTTGTCATCAATTCATAAAATTCATTCAAAATCAAAAAAACCCTAAAAGAAGTTTGGACAACACCTATATGTCAAGTTCCACATATTTGGAACTGTAATCCTATCAAGAACCAAAGTGCAGACTGAGAGCTATAGATTGCAACTTTGAATTTCCTAAAATTTGAAGGTGGAATAAGTCACCATAAATGGTGAATTAGTCCCACTACTAGGCCTAAAAAGTGTTTTTTGTAGTTTTGGATACACTTTTGGCTGAAACCTGTTCTAGCAAGACTTATGTGAAATAGGACTAAGTCACCTATTTTAGTGTAAGTGTTCTAGTAGGATTCAATAATGATTTATGTAGGATTCTAGAGATCCTCTACATCACTTTCCAGTTTCCAGGCATACCTCTCTAGTCTCATTAATTTTTGTTATAGTTTGTTTGCATTTTTAGTCCATTTTGCATATCACAATGTGTTTTATAACAATGTTCATTTTATTAGTTTTGAATTAATAATCTATCTCTTTTATCAGTTCTTTGCATCTAGGACATTCTATTTAGACATATTTCAGTCATATTTGCATTATTCTTGAGTGAACCATAAAGGTTTTTGGGATACCTCTCTCCTTTTAGGTGCAAAACCCTAGAAGTGCAAGAGAGTCTCCTATCCCTAAAAATATGTAGTTCATTTTGGTGAACTTTCATTTAGAACATTATATTTCTAATTTCAAGTGCATTTAGATCCAAGGAATATCTTACATCAACATTACATTGCATTTTGTATTGTTTACATTGTATCTTAGGGTTCCCCAATTTGCATTAGTGAAAAGCTCATATAGCTTGCATTTTTGCATTGCATTTCATTAAAAATCAACAAAATTCTACATTTTCATATTATATCTGCATCTAAGAACCTAAAAAGCATAAAAATCCATTCAAAATTTTTAAAATTTTTCAAAAAAATCACTCCCTGGACTCATTCCCCACCTTGGGTGACTTAGTCTAGTTGCATATTTTGCACTGCAATTTCTTTCATTTCTATTTCATTTTCCACATTTCTATTTTTTGTTATTACATTTTTGTTACTATTTCTAGATTTACTGTTTTCTTCAATTTATTGCACTTAGTTTTCTTTCATTCCTTTGCATCATGGCTATTTGCTTTAACAAGATTTGGATGTGCTTAAAATAATTAGTTGACATGTCAAGATGTGCCTTTGGAACTAATCCTAATGAAATTGAACTTTCACATGCTCCTTTAACCCCTCATGAATGGCCTCCTCGTGATGTTGGCATCATTGGAGAAGATGATGAAATCATGCATGAGTTCCTAAATGAATGCCTTGACAACCTTGAAGCTAATGCATCCTTTTATCCATCTATGAAACAACCTGACTTCCTATAGTACCACCTCCTAATATGTTTGGTTACATCCTAAAACAAATGAAGAACCTAAGTTCCCCACAGAAGGTGAACCTCATTCTTCTAAAGAAACAAAAACTCAATCATTTTATGATAACAAAGTAACAAATACTCCAATCAACCTTAAAGAAACCTATGGAAAAGGTTTTACCATTTTGAGCAAAAAGATGTGACACAACAACTGAACATGACATTGATCAACTCTTAGAACAAAATCCAAAAGATGAAAACACAATGGGATTAATTTATCAAGATCCCTCTCATAATAGCAAGCCTCCTAGAGAATATTTAAGGCTTCATGATGATGGAACAATGATCTTTGATTCCCCTCCGCATCTCAATGTCCTCCTTTCTTGAGAGCAACCCTTGAATGGTAACAATGAAAAGTATGAGAGGATCACTTTGGGTCCTCCTTCAATTCGAGAAAAGGGTGAATGTCGCAAATGCAAGAGACCTTACAAGTTACAAAAACTAAAGTTTCCTCTTTGTCCACCACCTGAATGTGAAAGGAAATTGCAAATAATTTTAAACAAATGACTCATACTATTACCACCTATGAATATGTTGGTGATATATCCTAAAGATTTTAATGTTCAACATTGTGTATATCATCCCGATCTTGGACATAGAAGTGATTAGTGTCATAAATTGAAATAAATACTTAGCAAGTATCATTTAAATGGTGATAATTGCTATCCAATAATTCCATAAACCACTCTCCGACTCCTTTTCATGTCATAGTTGTAGAAAATTCTCTTCTCACTATTACATGACCTTTCCCATTACCTACCTTGGCTTATTCTTTCCTTGCACCCAATGGGGGAAAGAAGTTGCTAGCCTTGTCCTAGTAATGCATTTGTCATTGTCCCTTAGATGCGTTATTCACCTTCCACTTATACTGACTAAATTTGGGAGGCAGATGACTTTCTGGATGGTTGACTCACCTTTTCCTTACAATTCTTTTTTATCTTCATTTTCTTTTTCTTTTTTTTGTTTGCATGTGGGTATGTGCAGGATCATCATGGAAAAAATAGGTCCTTAAATGACAAAAAATTCAAAAAAATCAGAGTTAGGAAACTTGACGTAAAAATTTGAATAAGTATCTATATTATTTCAAAAATATGTAAGAATAGAATCTAGAGAAAATTGAATTTAGTTTCTAAACTACTAGGTTTGTTTAAAAGAAAATAAAATCTATTTGGTGAAAAATTTGAAATTTCAATGTAGTGGTACTTAAATTTCAGGAAAAAATAAAGTAGGTGTCTATCACACCACCCTAACCACAACAAAATGATGTGTTTTTTTATAAAATTTTTAGATATAAGTAGAGAGGACTCATGCCCCGATGTGATGCATATTTTTTGTATATTTTTCCAAGTAAATAGTTAATTATATATTTTATTTACAACACTTTAAAATATAAAAAATCATATGTCACCCACCTTAACTTGGTCAAACTTCATGAAATTCATTTTTTTTTTTAATCCTATAGTATGTGAAGCATAGAATGTGACACATGTTTTGGATTTAAAAAATGTGATACCATTGAAAGTTATAGATGTTTTTCAATCAATCAATGGGGACTTTATTGTAATTTGAATAGAAAATGAATAATAATTACTTATTAAATTCAAAGTAAAGCATAATTTATATCAATGGAAAGCTGAGAATCTCCTTTAAAAACCCTTTTCGTTTCATCAATTTGGGGTAAGAAAAAAGTCATCAGCCACATACCCATCATATTGCCACTTTTTGGCCCACCATGATCCCGCACATACCCATGTACGTAATGTGATCCCTTGTGGTGTTTTATTTGATGTGTTCTCTCTCTTTGTGACTTTCCTCTATTTTACCTTCATTCATCTCTATGTCGTACATCAATTTTTCCTTTTTTCCTTTTTTTTCTTGTGTTTTCCTTTCGAGGATGATGCAAGGAATTGAAACATTCATGTCTCTTTCATGTTGACCCAAAAGGATTTTCTTTTTCATTGTATTTTCTTTTTCTTTTTTTTTTCCTTTTGGGGATGACGCAAGGCATTGAGCCATTCGTGTCTCCTTCATGTTGACCCAAAAGATTTTCATTTTTCTTTCATCTATCCTTTTTCATTTGCCTTTTGTTTTCCTTTTGGGGATGACACCAAGCATTAAGACACCCTATGTCTCTTCCATGTTGACCTAGAAGGTTCTTTCTTTTTCCTTGTTTTTTCTATCTTTGTGTCATTCTTCTAGTTCTATGTATTTGGGGGATGATAACAGTTCAAAGCTCTCTAAACAACATTGTAGCAAAGAACATACTAACCCAAAATCCATAGTTCCCTTATATGTTTGGTGTTTTCATTTTGGGTGCAATCCCCTTTTATTTCATTTTCCTTTTCTTTACATGACCTAGCCTTACTCAAAAACATATGACTTCACATAAGGGCTTTCCAAGTTGGTTCTCATGTTTTCTTTATTGTTTGCATTTTTCATTTGCTACTTTAAAGTAACTACTCATAGAATGATGTGTAGCAATTCCATTAAATTGGGGGCATACATTGGCATTATTCTTTTTCATTTTCCTTTTCTTGGTTCTTAGTGAAACATTCTTACTTCATATAATGTGTTTATCACTTTATGGATGACATTGGGTGTGATGTCCTTCATGAGCATGATTTATCATAGTATATTACATTCCTCTTAATGGCTTGATCCAACACACTGCATCCCCTAAGTTGTGAATTTTCTATTCTTGGATCAGTCCTCTCTTTGAGACATTAGGCACAATGTTCCTAAGTTAAAGACCTTGCATGAGCTAAGAAATAATCCTTTGAACATCCTTTTCATGTTACATTTTTCATTTTTTATATGGTCACCTTGCATAACACAACTTGCATTCCTGTGGTGCCATCACATTTGTTCATGAGCTCTAATCATACGATGTTTTATTTGTCTCGTAAAGCTCAAAAATTCATTTCCTTTTGTGGTGCCTTATCAAAGTTATCAAGATTTATAACTTTGGTATGGTTGAGTGGGAATCCCATTCTGATAAATGGCTTTCCCCATAGCCACCTCTGTGTGTGTGAGTTCATACCATCCATGAGTGTATGTTCCTCACCTTTTAGGCCTTCTCACTTGGTGAACATCCATGAGTTTTGTCACCTCAGAGTGAGTATGTGTTTTTTTGGACACACAACCTAGATATAATCCACAATAGGATGGAAAAATGATCAAATCTTGAATCAATTCTCTTTTTTCTCTCCTTCTCTCCCTTCCATTCTTTTACATCATTTTCATGTGTATTCTCGTACCATAGAAAAAAGTATCTCTTGCTCAATTTCGGAATAATTGATGATAAATTGGACTTAATGAGGCCTTTATTTAGTGTTGTGAGGTGTTTTACACATCCACATTAGGTCTTGAACCCTTGCCAATTGAATAAAATGAATGTCTTCTAAAAGATGTTGTAAAGTGTTGTAAATGACTTTCAAACTTTTCTAGACTTTTATTAAGCATTCAAGTCTAATGGTCCTCCCCCCCCCACTTTTCAATTAAATATTATTTTAATTCAAAAGTTAGCTTTTCCCTCTTCTTCTATAATTAAATAATTATTTCAATTATTTAATTATTTATTAGCCTTTTCTCTCCATAAATAAATGTTATATTTATCCTCTCTTTATCTGCCCAATTAAATAATTATTTTAATTATTTAATTATCCCTTCCCTCTCCATCAAATAATTATTTTTAATTATTTAATGTTTAACACTCCACCTTTCGTCTATAATTAAATAATTATTTTTAATTATTTAAAGATCTATTTTTTTTCTCACCTTTCTCTTTAGATAAATAAAATCAAAATTTTATTTATTTCTCCTATGTTGGCTACCTAAATCAAATAATCTTTATTATTTAATTTCTCTTACCACCTCCTTTTTTGTGCCAATCTTATCTTCCACCACAAGTCTTTATCTATCCATGTTTTTCTTCTCTCAATTAACCTCCACCCTTGATTAAGTTATTTTCTAACTTAATCTTGGCCCTTGATCATAATCCTTATTGTTAACTCCTTTCTATAAAAGGAGACCTTTAACCCTAATTCATAATAGTTCATTCATTTTCATAACTCAAGCAAGCTAGGGTTTAGCATTTTGAGTCTTCACAAGAAAGCATCTTAAAGAACATCATCAAGGAATTCAAGGGCAAGATTCTTCATCCATTGTTGTTGTAATTTAAGATCATTTATCATGATCTAGGTACTTTGAAGACTTAGAACTCATTGACGATTAGGTTGGAAAGCTTTTTGAATTCATCTCTACTTTTTCAAGGTCAAAACCTACACAAAAAGTCACCAATAGTGCTAAAAGTCAAGGTTTCAAATCCTGAAACTTGGAGGTGTAGATTGAGAAAACTGAAAGCTTTAGATTCCATTTTTGAGTTTTCAAAAAAGTTAGAATAGAATAATTTACCCAAAGTGGTGAATGATTCCCACTGTACGTATTTTTTAGTGTTTTTGTAGATTTGGACACCTATTTGGCTAAAATGGGCCCTAGTGTAGTTTTTTGGAATTGGGATTGATTTTCCCAGAATGGCGAATGAGTCCCACCAAGCCTAAAAAGCATCATTTTCAGAATTTCAGAGTCATTTCCATTCCTCAGAAAGTTTATAGGTGCACACATTCAATTTTATAGCTTTCTATTTTGTTTTACTTGCATTTCTACTCATCTTTCTAGGTCTTTTTGCATACAACACCATGTTTTCAAACACTTTGCATTTCTTTAGTTTTCATTCAATATTTGATCTATTTCATTAGTTTTTTGCATTTATCCCATTACATTTAGAGGCATTTTAATCATACCCACATTATTTTTAGTGAACCACATAGATTTTTGTGTGGGATCTATCTCTTTCCCTTTAGCTAAAAAACCCTAATTGAGCAAGGGATTCATAGCATCCTACACCCCTAAAATCTATGGTTCATTTTGGTGAACCTGATTTTCGAATACCTTCTTGTCTAATTTGGAGTCCACCATCATCCTTCAATTCACTTGCATTGCATTTTGCATTAGTTAAGTTGCATTCTAGGGTTTCAAATTTTGCATTAGTGAAAGTGCATATAGGTTGCATTTTTGCATATTAAATCATTAAAAATTTGTGAATTTTTTCATTTGCATCCTAGGTCTACATCATATAGCATACAAAACATAAAAACCAACCAAAAAAATTTAAAAAATATGAAAAAAACCCCCTTGGGCGAATCAGTCCCTTTTCACCCCTAAAATTGCCTTTTATAGAGCTAAAAACCCTACTTTTAAGCTTTTGATTATTGCCATAACCTATCTGTATCAGTTGGTTGAGTTTTTGTAACATGTATTTCATTAGATCTAGCTTAAAATAGCTCATTTCATGCACTACTTAATTTCACATTTGCATTCGCAACATTTCATTTCCAGATCATTGCATAGTGTAATCAATAAATTACCTTGTTTGAAATCTAAAAAAATTGAATTTCATCTTGTGTCTTTCTAACATTACAGTTTACATTTGCATAACTTCTATTACATTTAAATCATTAGAAATAAGCATTGTTTACATTCATGGAAATTATGGATAGCATTAGAGTTTTGCAATTTCCATTTTTAGCATTAGTTCCTAGTTCATTTAGATGAAATTCTTAAGAAAATGAAAAAAAATAAAAAAAATCAAACGACTCAATTTAAAAGATGATTCAATTTAGAAAAAGCATAACATCCAATCCATTTAGTAGTCATGACTTAGACATGTTATATGAATCCCTTAAAGACTTCATCTCTCCTAGATTATCCACTAAAGGGTATGTGCAGGGTCATGATGGGCCAAAAAGTGGCAATATGATGGGTATATATAGGATATGTGGTTGACGACTTTTTTTTAACCCAAAATTGATGAAATGAAAAGGGTTTTTAAAGAATATTCTTAGCTTTCCACCAATATAAATTATGATTTTTTTTTTAATTTAATAAATTATTATTATTTATTTTCCATCTGAATTATGACTAAATTCCTAATTGATAGGTTGATTGAAAAACATCTATAGCTTTCAAAAGACATCACATTTTTTGAATACTAAACATGGGTCACACTCTATGCTTTGCATACTATAGGATTAAAACAAGAAAAACTAGATTTCATGGAGTTTTGACCAAGTTAAGGTGGTCAAACATACGAGATTTTATATTTTTTAAAATCTGTAATAAAAAATTCATAATTAGTTATTTACTTGGAAACAAATTACAAAAAAACATGCATCACATCAGGACATGAGTCCTCTAACTATATATAAAATATTATAAAAAAATATTATCATTTTATTATGGTTAGGGTGGTCAGACAGGACACCTACTTCTTATTTTTCCCTAAAATTTAAGTACTCTTGCATTGAATTTTCAAATTTTCAGCAAAATAGATTTTCCTTTTTTAAAAAATAAGCCTAGTAGTTTGAAACTACATTCAATTTTCTACAGATTATATTCTTACACATTTTTGAAATAATATAGATAACTTATTCAAATTTTTACATCAAGTTGCCTAACTTTGATTTTTCTAATTTTTTTGCCACTTAAGGGCCTATTTTTTCCATGATGATCCTACACATGCTCTAAAGGTTTGACACAAGAGGATGCAAGAATCGATACTCATGATAATCATATTTTTTCTTCTCTTGATATCTCTCCCATTGGTGATGAAGGTATCTTGACGAAAGAAGACACAATCATTGAATATCATGAAAGTATTCATTGTCTTCCTCCTCCCCCTTGGAAAGACAAAACTAAGATCATGGCCACTACTCCCAACACCTCCCTTAATTGTGAAAATTCTTTAGTGAATAAGGATACAATCGTGAATGGTCATGAAAAACACATTTGTGTGGAGGATATGATTGAGAGCTATGAAAATCCTACCTCTCCCACTCAAGAAGACATTCTAGGACATGAGGATGTAAGTGTAGATAATCATTACAATCAAACCTTTTCTTCTCCTAATATCTTCTCTGGACATGAAGAAGATAGTTTGGTGTTAAAAGATATCCTCATTGAGACTCATGAGAATCTTATTCCTCCCTTTTGGAATGACTAATTTGAACAAAAAATTCCAATCATTGGTAACCATGAAACTGCTAGTCATCCTTCCATTCTCTTTCCTAGCTATAAGAGTTTCTTAGTGCAAGAGAATAACAATGTCGACACACTCCATACTTCGACACCCTCTAATATCTCTTTTATTTGTGAGAATAAAATGATAGAAGAATTTGAAAGCATAAAAAATCATGATAATCATAGTTTCTCTTCTCCCACTATCTCTCCTACATGTGACAAAGGTATTTTGGAGCTAGAAGATACACCCATTGAGAATCATGACAATGTTGAAATCTTCTCTAATCTAACTTCTACTTTGGAAGATATCATGGAACAAGAGAATGAAATTATAAACACATCTCTTAACATCCCTCTACCTACTCTTTATTCATCTTCTAACTTCTCCCCTATTTTTGAGAATTTTTATGTGAGAAATCATAATAATCACATTATTTGTGAGGAGGATATGTTGGCATTAGATGATCGAACCTTTCAGACCCATGATAATTCTCTTTATTTTTCTTCCCCTATTTGGAAGAAATTATTGGACAAAGGGATATAATCATATATAATCATGATAAACATACTTGTTCTTCTCCTAATGTCTCTTCTAATAGTGAAGAAGATATTTTGGGATTATATGAACTATTCATTGAAAGTCATGAGAATATTCTTGATCCCTTTCCTATTGTTTCCCCCATCCAAGAATACATAATTCAGGAAAAGGATCCAATCATTGAAAAACAAGAATGTGATGCTTTTTCTTCTCTTGATGCCTCCTCTACTTGTGATGAAGTTACTATACAAAACCTATAAATGGAATGTGATCAACATCTTGTTTTATTTTCTCCTAAAAACTCTCCTAATAGGGAAGGTATTATGGTACAATAAAACACCAACAATATCATATCCAAACCAAAAATCAATCTCGCTTTGAAGCCTCTTGACTCGCTTGATATGGATCCAGCCTTGATGTCAATCTTAGGAGTTCATGATAAGTCACTCTCTACTCCTCAAAACAACATGATTACATGTGCTATGATTAGTACCCATCAAAATTATATAGAACAACAAAAGAAAATTGAAGAGGTCTCAAAAACCTTTGAATCCATACCTATATCCAAGGGAGAATACAAGATCATACCAAAAGAGTCTAACCAAATCCAAGAGAAATTGGTAACAACAATATAAAATTCAATAGCATCCTCTTTAACTACCTTACACGCAAAGACCGCATCCAAGACAAACTTTGAGGAAATTGAAAAACCACTAAATCCAACAAAGGAAACCAAAAAACTTGGGAAAGGATGTGATACTATAGAACAAGGTATCCTTGTCCCTATAACACCTGGAATGCAAAAAATAACTCATGATCTTGGTTATTGTCCCTCCAAACAAACACCTTCAATCAATCTCAACACCATCACAAACAATTCTTCCAATAATACTTTAACCTTGATACATCCTAAACTGATAGACATCTCATTACATATGTATCAAGCAGAAACTTTGTTTACTTATCAACATAAATAACATTAGTTTCTTCTCCTTTCCATAGTTGCATGTTTTATATTCCTCACAAGGATCATCATATCATCATCCATTCCAGATTCATCTTTTTCCCACATTAAGTGGGGGAAAGAAGTAAGGTCACCTTGTCCTCGTATCTCACTTGTCATTGTCTCTTTTGACTAATTGTTAACCTTTCATGAACATATAAGAGAAAGCTTGGGATGGGGACAACATGTCTTAAGTTGACTCACATGTGACATGCTCATTCATGGTGTAACTCAATTCGGAAACATATGACTTAGTATAGGGCTTTCCAAGTTGGATCTCATGTCTTCTTTCATTAGCTACTTTAAAGCAATTTCTCACAATGATGGTGTTACCAACTGCTTTAAAGTGGGAGCATACATAGACAACATCTTTGTGCAAATTTCATGGTGTTATTTTTCTTTTTCTCGTTATGTGTCCTCTTCTTGGTGGTGTCATTGGATTTGATGCCTTCCAAGAATGTACAATCAACTGAAGTTGCTTGATGTGAAAGAGGCATCCCATGAATAACAATCTGACAGCCTGACTTGTCCTCTCTTAGAGAAATTAGTCACAATTCTCCCTAAGAAGAAGACCCTACAGGAACTAATAAAAATCCCCTTTAGCAAATTCTTTACATATTCAAAAACATTTACAAAAATCATTACATTGTGGTGCCTTATCAATGTTGTTAGGAGCATAACTTTAGTATGGTTAGTATGATGGGAAGTTGACACACTAGCATGACTTTCTCACTAAACCACTTCTTTGGACATCTCACCCCACAAACGACCTGATATATTGTGGCCCCAAAGTGAGCACATATTTTCCACCTCGTTATCATTTCTATTTAGTTCTTGACATCAAGCATGATTGCGTATCTTGTTTTCCTGCATATTATACACCTTGTGTGTGTCCTCTTGTGCTTATGTTGGTCTGACTTAGGATCTTGGATCCTTGGTGATTGATCACTTCCTTCATCTTTGGTATCCTATACCATCTGAATTGGTATGATTGGACCCCTCTTTCATGTCTACTTTAGTGTCAGTTTGAAGTAGGTTCATCCTCTCACTAAAGTGAGGGCTAAATGTACCACAGAAAAAAGTATTTCTTGCCCAATTTGGGAATACTTATTGATAACTTGGACTTAATGAGGCCTTGATTTAGTGTTGTGAGGTGTTTTACACATCCACATTAGGTTCTGGACAATTGAAAATTCAATAAAATGCATGTCTTCTAGAAGGTGTTGTAAAGTGTTGTAAATGACTTTCACACTTTTCTAGACTTTAATTATGAATTCAAGTCTAATGGTCCTTGCCCCCCCCCCTAACTTTTGAATTAAATATTATTTTAATTCAAAAATTAGTTTTTCCCTCTTCTTCTATAATTAAATAATTATTTCAATTATTTAATTATTCATTAGCCTTTTCTCTCCATAAATATATGTTATACTTATCCTTTCTTTATCTCCCCAATTAAATAATTATTTTGATTATTTAATTATCCCTTCCCTCTCCATTAAATAATTATTTTTAATTCTTTAAATATCTAATTATTTGTTCTCACATTTCTCTTTAAATAAGTAAAATCAAAATTTAATTTATTTCTCCTATGTTGGCCACCTAAATTAAATAATCTTTATTATTTAATTTCTCTTACCACCTCTTTTTCTATGCCAATCTTATCTTCCACCATGCTTTTCTTCTCTCAATTAACCTCCACCCTTGATTAAGTTATTTTCTAATTTAATCTTGGCCCTCGATCATAATCCTTATTAATGTCGCATTTTGTTTTCACAGTCCATGATAGTTCACTTCAAGATTTCTGGATAAACTGTGTGCATATTTTTACATCAACGTTTCGGATCATACTCCATGATCCATCATCAGGATGAAAGGCAGAAAGAGAGAGAAGTGAAAGATGAGATAGCAGACTTGGATAGAAATAGGAGAGAGGTGAGAGGGTTGGGAAGCATAGAAACCCAACAAAAACTAATAAGTATAAAAATCTAAGGATAAAGGAAAAGAAAAGGAAATTACACTTGGAAACAAAGAAGAAATAAGATAAAAGGACAATAAATAAAACAATGATAACTAAATAAAAGAACAATCATAGGAGGAGGTAACCAGAAAGAGAATTAATAGAATTAAGGCAAAAGATAAAGAAAGCAATGACCACCTCTGGGGGAAAAACAATAGAAAGAGACACACAAAGTAGAGATAGAGAGGAACTAGGCTAAAGACAATATTAAAAAACAAAAAAATTAAACAAAAGTGAGAAATAAAGAAGCAAAAAGTAAGATAATTAAATAAAAGAAATAATATAATGAAAATTAATTCAAAGAAAAACAATCAAGAAAGATATAAAGGAAGAAGAAAAGATAAATTGAAAAAATAAGACACAAAAAGGTGAAAACCCCAAATAAGAAAAAAATCAATGAATACAATTGAAAGAGAATAAAGATATATAAGAATATTATCAATTGGAAGATTAAAATATGATAAACTCAAAAGGCAAAAATAAAAGAAAGATGAAATGAGACAACCAATTATAATAAAACAAATATTTATTAATTTAAATTAGATAATTATTAATAATAAACCTAAATATATTGATTATTATAAATTGGAAGGTTAATATGTAATAAACTAAAGAGGAAAAAAGAAGGAAAATAAATAAATAAAAGGGGAACTAATTCAAATACCATCATAAACACTAAATAAGGAGGAACAAATGCATAAAAATAATAAAGAACACAAAGATGAATATAATATACCCACCAAAAAAATAACTAGAGCAATCAAAACACAGAAAATTGAACAACTTATTAACGTGAAAAATAAACCTTATCAATGAGAAAAAAAATCCTTAAAAAATATGAAGTAAAAACTACAAAAAGCACAAAGAAACAAAAGGAGCGAAAAGGAAAGGATCACACACCCCAAAATAAACAACAAACCAAAATAAGAGAAGTCAAGCAAGGAAGACAAATTTAAAGAAGATAAATTAATAATAATAAAATTAATAGAAATGATAAAGCTAAGGGGAAGAGGAAAGGGAGGAAGAAGAAAGAAGAGAACCTGCAAAGGGAAGAGGGCCCAAGAGAGGAAGGCGGGGGTGGAGAGGGGGAATTAGGAGGGGAGGGAAAAAAGAGGGAGAGGAAGGGGGATCAAGATTGACTAGGAGAGACCACAATGAGATTATTTAAAAGGGGTTTCCAGGAGAAGCTAAGAGTCCATCCCCCATCTCGGTTGAGGTTGTGGGGATGTTTGCTGATTTCAATGGCTTCTTTAAGTTTCCTCTTAAAGAAGTTGTCTTCATTGAAAAGGATTTTGGTGTCTTCTAAGAGGAAACTTAAAGAAGCCATTGAAATCAGCAAACATCCCCACAACCTCAAGCGAGATGGGGGATGGACTCTTCTCCTGGAAACCCCTTTTAATAATCTCATTGTGGTCTCTCCTAGTCAATCTTGATCCCCCTTCCTCTCCCTCTTTTTTCCCTCCCCTCCTAATTCCCCCTCTCCACCCCCGCCTTCCTCTCTTGGGCCCTCTTCCCGCCGCGCTCCTCTTCTTTCTTCTTCCTCCTTTCCCTCTTTCTCTTATCTTTTATCATTTTTATTAATTTTATTATTATTAATTTATCTTCTTTAAATTTGTCTTCCTTGCTTGACTTCTCTTATTTTGGTTTGATGTTTATTTTGGGGTATGTGATCCTTTCCTTTACGCTCCCTTTGTTTCTTTGTGCTTTTTGTAGCTTTTACTTTATATTTTTTAAGGATTATTTTTCTCATTGATAAGGTTTATTTTTCACGTTAATAAGTTATATTCATCTTTATGTTCTTTATTATTTTTATGTCATTTGTTCCTCCTTATTTAGTGTTTATGTTGGTATTTGAATTAGTTCCCTTTTATTCATTTATTTTCCTTCTTTTCCTCTTTAGTTTATTACATATTAACCTTCCAATTTATAATAATCAATATATGTAGGTTTATTATTAATAATTATCTAATTTAAATTAATTAATATTTGTTTTATTTTAATTGGTTGTCTCTTTTCATCTTTCTTTTATTTTTGTCTCGAGTTTATCATTTTTTAATCTTCCATTTGATAGTATTCTTTTATATCTTTATTCTCTTCCATTGTATTCATTGATTTTTCTTATTTGAGGTTTTCACCTTTTTGTGTCTTATTTTTTCAATGTATCTTTTCTTCTTTTATATCTTTCTTGATTGTTTTTCTTTGAATTAATTTTCATTATATTATTTCTTCTTTTTAATTATCTTACTTTTTGCTTCTTTATTTCTCACTTTTGTTTAATTTTTTTGTTTTTAATATTGTCTTTTATTCAGTTCTCTTCATTCTCTTATTTTTTTGTGTCTCTTCTATTGTTTTTTCCCCTATAGGTGGTCATTGCTTTTATCTTTTTTTATCTAATTTATTAATTCTCTTCTTTTGTTGGCCTCTCCTATGATTGTTTTATTTAGTGTTATCATTGTTTTATTTATTGTCTCTTTTTATCTTACTTCTTTCTTTGTTCTTGGTAGGGATTTCTTTTTCTTTTCCTTTTATCCTTAGATTTTTATACTTATTGGTTTTTTGGGTTTTGGGCTTCCCAACCCTCTCACCTCTCTCCTATTTCTATCCAAGTCTGCTATCTCATCTTTCACTTCTCTCTCTTTCTGCCTTTCATCCTGATGATGGATCATGGAGTATGATCCGAAACGTTGATGTAAAAATATGCACATAGTTTATCCAGAAATCTTGAAGTGATCATAATCCTTATTCTTAACTCTTTTCTATAAAAGGAGACCTTTAAACCCTAATTCATAATAGTTCATTCATTTTCATAACTCCAGCAAGCTAGGGTTTAGCATTTTGAGTCTTCACAAGGAAGCATGTTCAAGAACATCATCAAGGAATTCAAGGGAAAGATTCTTCATCCATTGTTGCAGAAATTCAAGATCTTTTATCATGATCTAGGTACTTTGAAGACTTAGAAATAATTAAAGATTAGGTTACAAAACTTGTTGAATTCATCTCTACTTTTGCAAGGTCAAAACCAATACAAAAATTTACTAATAGTGCTAAAAATCAAGGTTTCAGATCCACACACCTAGAGGTACAGATTGAGCAGACCTAAAGCTTCAAATTCCATTTTTGAGTTTTCAAAAAATCCAAAATTGACTAATTCACCCAGACTGGTGAATGAGTCCCACTGTACCTATTTTCAGGAGATTTTTGTTGATTTGGACACCCATTTGGCTAAAATGGTCCTTGATGAAGTTTTCTGAAACTAGGAATGATTCACCCAAAATGGTGAATGAGTCCCACCAGGCCTAAAAACTAGCATTTTTAGAATTTCAGAGTCATATCCAGTCCTCAGCGAGTTTACAGGTGCACACATTCAGTTTTATAGCTTTATGTTTTTTCTTACTTTCATTTCCACTCATCTTTCTAGGTCTTTTTGCATACAACAATGTGTTTTCAAACACATTGCATTTCATTAGTTTTCATTCAATATTTGATCTATTTTACTAGTTTTCTAAATTTATGACATTATATTTAGAAACATTTTAATTATACTCACATTAGTTTGAGTGAACAACATACATTTTTGTGGGGGATCTATCTCTTTTCCTTTAGGTGAAAAGCCCTAATTGAGCAAGAGAGTCATAGCATCCTACACCCCTAAAATCTATGGTTCAGTTCCTTTGTGCTAATGTTTGGTTTTTCATGGGATCCTAATCCTATGCACTTGATCACCCATCTTGATTATTCTTGTCTCATCTTTCCAACATGGGTGCATTTGGATCCCTCTTAATGTGCATGTTTGACTACTTTAGTGTGAGTTTGAAGAAATCTCATCCTCTCACTAAAGTGGGGGCTAGATGTAGCATAGAAAATGTATCTTTGGACATTTTCACACTCATTTGGGTCTTTCATATGGATGTTGGCCTAGTTTTTCCTATATTTAATGTTGTAATATAGTCAACAAATTGACATTAGGTCTTGGACCCTTTTGAATCAATAAGAATTCTATGATGCCTTGTAAGAGTGTTGTGAAGTGTTGTAACACATTTTCATACTTTTCTAGAACATTTTAATATAATTCACTTAAATAACCTCTTTTTTATCATTCACCAAGCCTTATTTCAAAGTGTTGTAAAGTGTTGTAACAAACTTTCATGCTTTTCTAGGCTTGTCATCAATAATTTAATCCTTTCTTATGTTTAAATGACCCCTTTATACACTTACAGGCCTTACTTAATTGTATTTTTTTAAATAATCCCGTTAAACATCATTTAATACACTATAATTCCTGACACCCCCTTAAAATTCCCTAGTGGAACCAAGTCACCACTAGGGGCGACTTAGTCCCACTTGGCTCAAAAATCAAAATTATTTCAAAATTTTGGTGGGATATTATTTTCTAAACCTTGAGGTCAGCTTGTGATGTGGTATTGGGAAATTTTCTGCAATCATGTATAAATATAGGGTTTTTCCTCTCATTTTTCCTCTCATTTCACCCCCGTTCACTTACTAATTCATTCAAGCAACCATCAAGCATTCACTTAAGATTATAGGAATTTTCAAGTACACATCCATTGGAGATTCTACTTGCATATCTTCATATTTCTACTTCAAATGTTTGGTGAGCTGTAGCATTTCATGTTGTTCATTCATCAATCTCTTTTCGTTTCATTTCATTTAATTTTCAAGGGTTTAATTACCAAACTGGAGTTTGACCAATGTAAACCCCTATTCACTAACCCTTAACACATTTCCCTCCATTTGCACGTGTGTTGTAGTTCTTGTATGAAGATTTGTCAAGGATCAAGGTGTGAAAAGTTGCATCAATTCATCAAAGTCATTCAAAGTCAACAAAACCCTAAAAGAAGCTTGGAGAACACCTACAAGTCAGATTTTGTATCAATGGTGAATTAGTTCCACTATTAGGCCTGAAAAGTGTTTTCTACAGTTCGGGATACCCTTTTCACCAAAACCTGTTCCAGCATAATTTCCCCGAAATAGGACTAATTCGCCCAGTTTGGCATAAGTGTCCTAGCAGGCTTCAATAGTGATTTATTTAAGATTCTAGAGATCCTCTACATCACTTTCCAGTTTCCAAGTGCAGCTCTCTAGTCTCATTAATTTTTACATATCACAATGTGTTTTCAAAAAAAGTGCATTTTATTAGTTCTTTGCAAGAGAGCTTCCTATCCCCAAAAATCTATGGTTCAACCACCTTTATCCCCATATTCATTTAAGGCCTTATCATCTATTGTGTGCATGAAATTTTGTGCTAAGAAAGAAATATCCCCTATTGTTGATCAAGAGAGTATCTTGTCAAGACTCCTCCAAGATCACTTTATATATCTCCCTCCAAAAATACGAAAGAATTTTTACAACCAAAGTTCATATTGTGCATATCATAGAGTTCATAGTCATTCTACTAATGAATGTAAGGCTTTGAGTAATAAAATTCAATATCTTTAAGATTTTGGTGCTCTTCCTTGTGTTGAAGCACCTATTTCCTCTGGCAATTAACATTGATTTGCATTACCTATCTCGGCTCATCCTTGTCCTACACTTAGTGGGGGCAAGGGGTTTGATAGCATTGTCCTAGTTTGGCACTTTATGTTGTCCCTTTGGCTAGTTTTCCACCTTATGTATATATACAACATTATTCGTATGTGGATGACCTGCTATAGGTAGACTCACATGTGCCTTACTAGTCTTTTGCTTTGTTTTTTTTCATCTTCTTTGTGTCATTGCATGTGTTTAATGTGATCTCCCTCATAGTTTTATGTTTGATATATCTCTCTCTTCATGTGCATTCCTCTATTTGTACCTACATTCTCCTCTAAGTTGTAAACATTTATCCTTTCAATTTTCTTATTTTTTTCATTTTGGGATCACCCAATGCGTCGAGACATCTAAGTCTCTTCAATGTTCACCTAAAATATTTTTCTTTGTTTTCACTCTCTATGTGTGATCATTCTTGTTCTATGAGTATTTGGGGAATGATGACATTTTCTTGATCTATAAAATACATTGTAGCAAAGATATACTTACCCTGAATCTGTAGATCCCCTATGTGTTTTTGGGGAAACCCCTTTTCATGGTGTAGTTTCATTTGGAAACATATGACTTGGAATAGGGCTTACCGAGTAAACTCTCATGTCCTCTTTATGGTTTGCATTGACTACTTACTACTTTAAAGTTATTGCTCACAAAAAATGGTGTAGAAATTCCTTTAAAATGGGGACATACATTGGCATTATTTTCATCACTCATGTTTCTTTGTGCGATTTTATTTCTTCTTATGATGCATCATTTTCTAGGTGGTTTCATTGGGTTTGATGTCCTCTAAGATCATGATATTTCTTATCATATGACTTTCCTCTTAGTGGTGATACTATGCATTGCATTCCCTAAGTTGCAAATATTTTATCCTAGATTTTTCCTCTCTTGAATACATTAGGCATGATGATCCCTAAGGAGAGACCTTACACAAATTAAGTGAAGTACCTTTGAATAAAACCCTTTATATACGTATAATATTCATAAGTGTTTAGCATAATGCAACATGTTAACCGTGTGAAGCTTGAACCCTTCCCTATAAGGCTACCAAGCATAATGCACCTTGTTTTCTAGTAGATCCTTTCCCTTATCAATAGGTGTTTAGCATAACACAACTTGTTAAGCCTTATGAAGCTTGAAACCAAAATGTGTATGGTTCCTTATTGAATTTGTCAAGAGGATAGCTTTGATATGGTATGGGAGCCTAATAAAATTCTCTCATTTTCCACTCATTGGGGGGTCACCTAGTGGGCAACCTGAGGTTCCATTAGCCCCTATGTGTTGCATACATATGTGTCTTGAATATCTACTTTAGTGTGAGTTTTATATGGGTTCATACACTCACTAAATTGGGGACTAAATGTAGTGTAGGAAAAAGTATCCTTTTTTCACACTTAATTTGAAAATAATTAATAATAAAATGAACAAAATGATACCTTGATTTAGTGTTGTAATATGTATTTTAAATATTCACATTGATTTTAGGGCCTAATTAAATAAAATGGACTTAATTGTGCCTTAATATGGAGTTGTAAAGTGTACCCTTACACTTTCAAACTCATATAGTGCTTTATTAATTAATTCATGCTAATTTTCCTTAATTGACCCCTTTAATTCAAATCCAAGCCTAATTAATTAAAATTTATGAAGTGGAAAACTTGGCATTCATTAATGTCATAACATAGTTCACTTATCATTGAGCAATGTATGTCCTAGGTAAGTGAGCTAGGACCCATTCGCCCAAGGAAAAATGGCTCCTCACTTAGACCTAGAATCCTAATTTAAATTATGTTTTTGGTGGTATTTGAATGATTTCAAATGTATATTCACATGTTGGCTTGTTTTATTTGAATTTTGGAAATTAATGTTGACATATGTATAATAAGAGGTCATTCTAAGTTTCATCCTAAGACTTTCAAACAATTTGATCTTAGAGTTTTCATGCAAGCATTCCTAAAGTGAAGTTGATGTTCAAGAGAATTGCAAGATATTCAAGGGCACATTTGTTGAAGAATTATTATAGCATTCAAGATCCTATTATCATGTCAAAGTATCCTTACATCATACATATTTTTGAGCTAATGTTTTGGTATAGTTTTCAAGATCCATTCAAACATTCAAAGGAATTATTTCAAATCAAGTTTCAAGATCAGGATCCACATCTATTGAAGCCATTTCATGCAAGTTGTGAATCCATATTCCAAGGTTCATACAAGGGTTTGGTCAGTTGTGTCATTGCACTTTTTCATTCATCATTCCTCCATGCTATTTCATTTTATTACAAGGTTTAATTACCAAAATGGGGTTTGACCAAGGAAAACCCCCATTCACCATCTAGAAAACATATTTCCCTCTTGATTTTTGTTTTCAGATTTTAGGTGGAAGATCTCTTGAAGAGAAAAATTGTGAAATTTTCAAAGTTGCAGTTGTTGTAATCATTCTTATAAATTCATGAAAATTGGCCTACATTATATGTTTCTGACCGTGGTTGCTGAAATCTGTAGTTACCTCAAATATCCAAACTTTAGAGTTATTAGAAAATGAAGTAAAAACAAACTAAGAAAACCCTATGAAATATTGAATTTTGCTTCGTAATGCAATCAAAACATCAAAACATCAAATGAACTAAATAAAAGCATAAACAAGAATCCAACTCTATCTCATATTGGATTGGTGTTTCTATGGAAAGAAACCCTTTCCCAATCCTTGCTTAAGCTTGATGATAAAATTGATATGAATATGATATGAAGATGGTGTGGACAAGATTAACTCCCCAATCAAGAGATTAACCTTGTATCAAATTGTGGAGTTGTGGAGGATTTGCTAAAGAATGAGGCCTCTATTTGTAGATTCCCAAATTGGAAGAATGCTCAAAATGGATCAATGTGGGAAAAATATTGGACAAATGAGAGGAAGACACTTGTCAAGTGGTGAGTGGTTGATGCATATGCAAGATTTGGGAAATGTGCCTAGGAGGGGGGAAATTTGAACTTAAATTTGCGATATAAATGTTAAGTTTGACTTTGCCAAGGGACATGTAAGAGCCTTGTAAAAGCTCATAAATGACTTGTTGGATGTACATGTCCACTTTTTTTTGAATTTCAATTTTGAGAGAATATGCCATGTTGAGTGAAAATGTTGATTTTAATAAATCAATAAATTGATTTATTGTGCAGGTGGCTAAAATAGAGAATGCAACTGGTGAGGATTAGCATTTAAGCAGGATTAATTATCTAGGATGATGATTAGGATATTTGACCAATTTGACTCAAATATTTGATTTATTTAAATCAAAAGGGATGATGCAAGACAAAGGTGGATTAATGAAATGTTAGGATTTGATGTATTTAAATGAGGTAATGGTAGGCTTAAATCAAATAAAGTTAATTTATTTTATTTAAATGGATGATGAACCTAATTTGCCTACTATGGATTAATGTGAATTTGATTTATGAATGAGCAGATGCACATGAAGCCTGGTTTATTTGATGAATGCATAATACTAGTTTTGCATGTCTACATTTTGCCCCTCTTTGAAGCAATGTACTTGTTTCATTGGTTCAAAGAATAAACTTGATGCGATAAAAATAAATTTGATTTTTTGAATGCCCCAGTGGAAAGTACACTGGTACATTGCCCCCTCGAGAGATCAAGAAAAAAGATTCAATTTGAGGGTCAATCTCGTGATAAAGAGGTTCAAAATGGATGGTTATGATGAGATGATTTTAAGATGCTTAGAATAAAAAATCTATATTATCCTAAAAAACTTAAATGATGATATGATGTGATGATAGATGACCTAGATGATGTGATATGCTATGATTATGCAATGGATGATTTATGTAGATGCTTAGACTAATGGATCTATATTATGATGATGATGATGTAATGTATGTGAAATGAGCAATGTTTCCTATTATGCATGATATCAATGATATGTGGCATGCTGACAGTTTTGTGGATGCAGGATGGATGCATGATGGATGCATTGGTGATGATGATGTTAGCACAGAAATGAGATGATGACAAGAGGATCCAACAAGTCCATGATCTGACGAGACTCTATTAGAGATGATGATGATAGATGATGATGATGATTCGCTTATCAAGGATTGGGATTTTAAAAGGGCTACTTACCTTATGTTTTATTACACACATAGGTATGATGCATCAAGGTATAAAGAACTAGGATGGCATTGTACCTAGTGCAATGGACTTTGAATCGACAAACAGATAGGAGTATTCTTGTTCACACTTGACATACAGAAACCTTGCTAGGACATACCTAACAAAGCAAGTATTCACCAAGTTATTTTACTAGAACATCGAACAAGCACAACAAAAAAAAGATAATGATCGTTGCCCCATTCCTATCTCTCTAAATCCTTCATTCAGATATCATCGAGAGGTACTTGGAATGAGCACAATAAGATAAAACAAAAGAAAGGGTCAAGTATGCAAACAAGCCAATGTTCTTCATACCTCTAGCCAAAGGAATTTGTTTAGATAGGATAATAATCCAAGTGATATCTAGAATGATGCCCATTGTTGGAACGATATATCCTAGGAGATACATTGTATAGGATGATGATGGTTTGATAATTTGATTGGTAAGCTGATGATATAAGGTTGACTGACATGTTTGTGATTGATCAAGAGTTTATTTTTTTTTAAAGGTTTGTTCTTTGCTTCGATTTTGATTTTAAGATTGAAGTTTGCTTTTGCTGACTGCTATGATTGTTTTTGTTTGTGTTTCCAAAGGATGAAGGTGACGATCAATCTATTATGGATGATTGATTATTACAGGTGCAAGCGAGATGAGATGAATGGATTTTTTCAAATATTTGGATGTTTTTGATGTTTTGAAATGTTTTGAAGCTGTTTTTGGGTTTTTGGATTTTTCAAATGTTTTGATTTTTGATTTTCTGAATGTTTTCAGATTTTTGAGTTTTTTGAATTTTTTTGGATTTTGATATCTCGGGGGCTAGTCAAAGATTAGCCTTGCCTACGTTTGAGCTCAAAGACGATGTAGTTCTCATTTCCAATGTTTTTGATGTTTTCTGATTTTGACTTGTTTTTGGATTTTGATATGATTTGGATGTTTTTGGATTTTTTGATGTTTTAAATGTTTTTGGATTTTCGCATGATTTGGATGTTTTTGAATTTTCTGATTTTTTGATGTTTTTGGATTTTCACATGATTTGAATGTTTTTGGATTTTCTAATGTTTTTGAATTTTTTTGGATTTCCATATGATTTTGACAATTTGGATATGGATATGTGTGATGATATTAGTGCTCTAT
Organism: Sequoia sempervirens; assembly: GCA_007258455.2. Classification (NCBI taxonomy): domain Eukaryota; kingdom Viridiplantae; phylum Streptophyta; class Pinopsida; order Cupressales; family Cupressaceae; genus Sequoia; species Sequoia sempervirens. Next base: position 28,713 of record VDFB02265772.1, read on the forward strand.
TTGGGATTTTTGTTGAAAACCAAGCTAGGGTTTACTGATCAAATCAATGGATTGATGATGATGATGGCATTGTTGAGGATACACAACAATGCAAGGATTTGATTTATCAGGATTGATGACGATTGATGATGATAAAATTGTTGAGGATGCATAACAATGCAAGGATAGTGTTAAGAAACACAATGATTAGGATGGATATCCCAAGATGATGGATTGATTGGATTCAATTGATCATGATTGATGAAGATTGATATGGAACAAAAGTTGTTTGAATGATTTGATGTGACATTTGAAGGGCACGTTAGATGTGACTGATAGTGATTGTTTGGATTGATGTTCAATGGAAGATGAAGACTGATAAGGAACATCTTGTCATCAAAATGTGTCATGGGCTAGTGAAATGGATTTTGGATCACAAATGTTTTAACCGATTTGATTTCAAAGTTTTCCACTATTCGGATCACCACATAAGGAAAAGGGTATAGATCAAGATTTATTCTTGAAGCAAGATGAAAATATCTACCCCCAGTGTCTAGCAATGTATGGAATGTGATGGGTGGATGCTCAGATAAGTGTATGGATTGATGGATATGGATAAGCATGTAAGGGACGCCAAGGATTATCTTGTGATAAGACAAGGTGTTCGGATAAAGAACATGCTTATTTGGATAATGCTTCATGGCTCAAATAACGCTGCATAGGATCAGATCAATGAAAATGACCCATGTCAAGATGTTTACCATAAGCAAGCGTAAAGTGTGCACTGAAGTTTTTCAAGATCAAGATAACTCAGACTATGGATGCAAATATATGGACATGGATTGGATAGATGATTCATGGGTGAATGGACTTATTATGGATGGATGGATGGAATGTTGGCTTTATTATGGATGGGATGAGATGCTTTCATCTAAACTGGTGCACGTAGATGCTTGATTCTACTCATGATGCATGTTTTCCAGGTTTTCATCATGGTCCCTGCCCAAAGCGCCACTGTAGTGGTTTTCACTAGAGGACGATTTTTTTATCTTTACTATTTTCAATCCTTTTTCTAATTTTTTTGGATTTTTTTTATTTTTCTGAAAGATTCATGCTGACCCACCTAGTGGTGTTGATGTAGATGCTTCTGTCATAATGCTCCATTGATATCCTGCTTGAAGAAGTTGTTTTGCTAAGATACGTGCACATGAATACAACTTTTGAGATTCTTGATCTGCTTTATCGATACTGGAGTTAACTTTGTCTTTATACGCACATCGTGATAGAGTGCCTTCTAAGTCCTTATGATCAAGGTTTGTTTCCAATACATGGTCAATATGAGAATTGGACATCATGTGTGGAGGCGTGGATGGAGTGTGTTTAGGGATAAAAGATAGATTGGTTGATAGTTTGGAACCTTTGACTCTCTAAACCTGGGAAGATGAGCAATGATGGGTGGATACGAAAGTGTGCATAGAATTAGGACCAACTGCTTGATACACTTTGTACGTCACCCGAAGAGCCTGCTTTTTCTTTTGCGGACATCTTTGATGGATACTTTTCCCTTTTATATTTTTCCCATAGTTTCTTTGACGGATGGAGTTTGATAGGGATGATCTTTATTTGTGTTCTTTGGTATCCATGTGTATTTGATTTGTCCTTTATGCTTCCTAACTTCTTTTCCTTTGATAAAATTCTTCAAATCTTTCTTTTGATGTTGGTCCCATTTCATGAATGGGGTGATGGGTGGATGATGATTCATGGTGTGGCTGGTTGTAGTATTGGAAATGGTTTTACCATAAAGATTCTTCATGCTCCCTGTGTTGACATTTTCTTGAGACAAGGTTTCCCTTAGAACTGTGAAATTAGTACCTTCATGCTTTGATTCCACATGTTCTGAGATGTTTTGTTTAGTAAACATGCTTTGAGAAATAACCACTATATATGACATTGTTTCTATTTTCCACTCTGTTAACTCTGGAATATACTGTTCTATTTGATTTGCTTCCTTGAGTGGATAATGTTCGATATCTTTATTCATGATGTTCTTAGTCTGAAGTTGGGATATATTTGATCCTAATGTTGATAGCTCAGTTTGACTGTAGGTATTAATACCCTGCTCTTTTTGTGTAACAAAATCTTGTTCTAGATGAAGATCATCTACGTGTCCATCCATAGAAAGCATCTCATGGGTAGATGGAGGAGTATGTGCTACATGGATATGATCATCGTGCATAGATAAGAGAGTTTCCATTAGCTTATTGTAGTATCTTGAAGATACAAATTCTTGATCTTGAATGATTTTAGAGTTACTTTCGGCATGCTTTGGATCAAGTTCCTAATATGAGTCAGTTTCAAAGGATGGATTTCTTACAT
>VDFB02265772.1:31167-129714 GCA_007258455.2 Sequoia sempervirens
AAAATTAATAAAAAAAAATATTCTAACAAAAATTACAAACAAAAATCCACATCAAACTTCATGTTGTTAGCTCTCATTTACCAAAAGGAATTATCAAAATAATTTTATTTGGGTAAAAAAGTGTTGCCCGTACACCTGCTTGGTATGGTAAAAAAAAATAACTTTTAAAAAGTGGTTTTTATAGATCCCTATCAAAATTTAATTTCTATAATCTGGGTATTTTAATAATTTACATATTTGGAAACTAGATTAAAAATTATAGATTTCATTTTACTAACATTTTTTAATATTCATTGTGTAAGTGCCTCAAATTTTCAGTCCAAAATTCCAACTTCTTGCATCAACCCATATAATTGATGAGTAGGGTAAAATAAGACCATTTCAACAATGGTAGGCTCAAGAAAGTGAGGCCATCAATGATCAAATCAATTCAATTTGTGATGACTAAGACTATGATTTGTTGGTGAGTTGTATGGACAAAATCATTAGTACCAGCTCATTTTTGGAATCTTTTGAAAGGGATGTGAATCAGGTAGCGATAAAATACACACCTTATAATACCAACATGGATGATGTAATTAATTTTGAATGGCCGACTGATGATGAGTGCCGAAATTGGGTAACTAAATATTTGACTGAGGAGGAATAAAATGAGTGAACTACTAAGAAGTGGTAGATCAGATGTTGTAGTTGCAACGGTCCAGTTTTGTGTCGACGGCTTTCTCAGTGCAGTTTTCTTGTGGTTTTTTGCATCAACATTCCTCAACTAATATGATGAACAAGAATATTTTTCAAGGTGGTGGTTGTTGTAACAAATTTTGCAATATCACCAGGTGCTCCAATTGACAGGTGTACATTCTGGCTTGGTGCTTGTTTGCTCCTTCATTTTCTATAAGAAGGATTTCTAGGCTAGAAGTAGATAATTTTTGTCAAGTCTAGGTGAATTTGTAGAGTGAATTGTAAAGTCTGATGGTTTTAGAGAAATGAAATTTAGGTTTTGAGTCATTCTATAATAGGTTTTGAGTTCATAGAGATTTAATTTTGTATAATAGTACTAGCATTTGAGTTGAAATGAAAATTGGAGCTCATGTCTCTCCATTGTACATGCATATCTAAACATTGAATGAAATAACTAAGGGTTGTTTTAAATCCATCTCACTGTTGTGGTGTGTATGATTCAATTTTAGCTTTAATTCAAGGAATTAATCAAAATTCTTGAATGGGATTATAGGTGGATATGTGTTGTATAAGGATTTGATAAGTAGTCATAGGTTAGAATGCATACTAATGAAATTGTAATGCAATATTGTCAGGGATCTTATATCTTATGTATTAAATCTATTATAAACTTCTAGATGCTTATGAATTTGACTCCTGCAATGGATATATGGCACTGATCTAAGTTGTAATTATTAGTGGAGTTCAATATTTGTTTGTCTTTTCGTAGAGCTTGCTACAAATTGCAAATCATTGACTATATTATACAATGGATTGTGTTTAGTTATCTCATGCTCCAGATAGTTGATATTATCTATGAACAACCAATTCTAGTTGATGTTATCTTATCATGTTGAGCTATTAAGTGAGATCATCTACTGTTGTTAATGTTGTTTATAATAATGGTGCAGAGGTTGTAAACACATTAAGGGATCACCCTCCTAGGTCTTGTAGAGCTCAAAGTGTAGGAGGCTTTTAAAGTCCTCGTCAGTTGGTCCAGATCCTTCGAGCTTCCTTCAATTGGAATTGGAAATTCCATAGGTAGATTAGAAGACAAACCTGGTTACATTGCAAAAAGAACCAACATACACGTCAAGCACTGAACAACCGCCTCTACAACTGACTTTTTAATCTTTTATGATCACATGAAACATAAAACACACTAATTTCAAGGTTGTTAACATCACTATTGAATTTTTTTAATTTTTTAACCCTTGAAACATTAAAAAGTACATAATTAAATTAATTATGTAATGGCATAAAAATTAAAAACATCATGAATTAATTATGTAACCACATGATAAGTCAAATATAATTATATCAAGAAATTAATATCAAATAGATAATATAATCACATAAGTTATAAATTTCAATGTCATTGATCTTCTTCCTTATCAACTCTTTTTTTGTATCATCTGATCCAGATTTGACATTGTAAGGATTGGTCATATCATCATCATCATCATCAATATCAGTTTCAATAATGTCATCATCCACATAGATATCATCTTCATGAACATTAACTCCTACATCATCATGATCTAGCTCCTTCTCTTCGACATCTTCGTTAGGGACATCATCAACTAATTGTTGATCCTAATCATCATCTACATAATCTTCTACTTATTCAGTATCTTCTTCTTCCATGAAATTATACTTTACTGGCCTTCCTCTTGGATCATGTCTAACAATAAATGACCAACCCAGTTTACCTGGAACCCCTGAATAAAATACCCACTCACATTGGCTTGGAAGAACATATGGCTCATTTCCAACTCACTCGATCAACCTTGTATTAACCATGGTAAATCCATTATCATGTTCAATAATAGTTCTCTTAGGATTATTTTCATTCAATCGTAGCCTGTACCATAGGAAGACAAAAAAAATTAATCTAAGGGACTTAAAGTCACACTCAAGTATATCATCCAAAATCCCATAGTATCGATTTTCTGAGACTTCTGGATGTATGTCGCTTCTAGATGAAACATTAGTCACCTGAAAGAATTCAGTTATACTAGAATCTCAAGTTTTCTTCATGTCATACAACATTTTGATTTGAAATTTACAACCATTGCACCACATAGCCTTGTGGTGTTTCACCTGCAATATGTCAAACATGTAAAAATGATTGTAATATCATCAGTTGATCAACATATTTATTCTTGGCCAAATGTATGCAAAGAAAACAATCTCAACATATATATACATCAATATACTTGAAAATAATTAAATAATATGGGTTATTAATATATTTATACGTACGTGTTTATCTCTTAAACCATATGCTAAATCAATTTCCCTTTGTGTAACATTGGAATCTCCATTACGGTCAGCTTCTTTAACCAATGAAGCCACACCTTCCCATGTTAATGTGCAACTAGATTGTTGACATTGTTCAATCCATACTGTCATCCAATCAAGTTTTTGGCGACGTACAAATGTAGTGCATCCCACTCTTGACCAACTGTATCAAAAAAAATTGAAATTAAAAAATGACATATAATTAGTTAAATACCACAGTATACGACCTTAATTTATAATTGATGTATATTGAAGATTAAAAATTAAATAAGTACAATATACATAAAAACCATATGTAAAATATATTCTAATTAATCTCCATGACCATCTTATAATTACCTCTTACTTTCCTCAATCTACCTTTTCCCATCAAGTACTCCCCTTTAAATTTGTTAATGGAGTTGGAATCCCAAATGCGATCTACATGGATCTTTGCTGCAAACTTAGGAAAATATTGACTAATGTACACCATGGTCTGGTATACCATATATCCCTCCACCATAGAATCCTCAGGATGTGCTCTTTGTCTAACCAAAGCCTTCAAACATTTCAAGTGCCTCTCAACCATCCACATTGACCTTGTGTGTACAAGTCCACACAATTCAATATCCTCAACTTGGTGTATAAGGTAGTGTTCTTATGCATTGAAAAATGTTGAAGGTAGACACTTTTTCATTTCACACATTAGACGAGGATTTTTTATCTTACAATAATTTTTATCTTCTTTCTGGATTTCTTTAGATGATAGCCATCTACAAGTGATTCAAGGCACAAATATATTAACGAGATTTAACAAAAATATACAGTATATTACATAACAAGTAAAACAAATGAAAATTGTAAGATGTATACAATGAATTGAACAAATCTTGCTACTTACCTCATGTATTTTCCAAGATCTGACATTGTTGTCAAAGTTGTCTGGGAGAGATAGAGGTAGAATGTACTGCAACAATTATAGAATGATCTTTTCATTATTTTTCCAAAAGTAGTAAACACAATACACTAAAAAGTACATGTATTATACAAGTGTATATAATATACCATAATAATTACCTTAATGAAGGTATGCCAATCATGCATTTTTATCCCCAACCCATATTCACCTTTCTTTGTTATTATATTGTTTATGTTCACAGTGAATCTTGTGGGAAATCAAATTTTTTGTATGACTTCTTTTATAGCATTTCTTTGATGCTCTATTAATAACCAAGGAAGGGAACTTATTAATTTGGTCTCCATTGCTATTTAATTGAATGACATTTTTTATTGCATGATTGGCTTCCTAAATGTCACTACAAATTTTGACAATTTTTTCTTTGTCATGCCTTCCATCCAATATTTTTCATAACATTTCTATTATATTCTTTCTAATATGCATTGTATCAAACAAATGCACAATTTGTAGCTTCTCATAGTAGGGTTACCTACTAAATTGTTTGGGATAACTTTTTAGTCCTTGTGGAAGCCGACAATTAATGCCTTGACCACCTTCATGAAGCATATAAGTTAAACAAATTAACAACGACAATCATTTTCAATAACAACATGAGTAAACACAACACAATATAAAAATATAAATTAAAAACATACCATATATGATAGATAAACAATTTGATCTGATGTACAACCTTGATGATTAATTCTATTATATTCCAATTTCCATAGGCGAGGTGTCGTTATTCATGGTTTTGATGTAGTCTCCTCTTTCCCATTGAAAATATTTTTTTTAGTAGTTCGATGCTTATGATTTTTATGGAGGAAGTGCCTATACTCACCAAACACCTACATTCCTAAATTTGTTAAACAAAAAGATTTCATCTTTGGACCACAAATTAGACATGAAATTTTTTTCTTTGTTTGAAGACCTGCAAGATGATATATAATTGGATTAAATATGCCATTTTTTTAATTATATATAATGAATAGATTATTTTAAAAACATGCATGATATCTACTTCATCAAATTAAATATTGTTAAAGTGTAGTCGAATATTATAACATACCACAAAAATGTGTTAGCCCTGGGGCATCATGAATTGTCCATACAAGCATTGCATGGAATTGAAATTGTCTTTGTCCTATTGGTCTAGAGACGTCATACATAGTGATTCCATTCCATAACTTTAGTAACTTGTCGATAAGAGGCTCAATAAATACATTCATATATTTAACTTGGTACTTACCTAGTTTAATGAACATAAACATTACATAATTATTATAACCATTTTACTGCAATATATATAAATTAATGTACATGACTATTGAATGAAAAAAATAAGTCATTATGCAACCAATAAGACAAATGAGATGCTACTACGTTAAATAAAATTGATGTAAACAAATACCTGGAACAATCATTGACAACATTATGTGCTCCCTCTTTATTGACATCCATGGAGGAATGTTATTGTTGATAACAAAAACAAGCCACACTGAGTAAATAGATCTCAACTCTCCAAATGGATTGACACCGTCCGCTCCCAATAAAAACTTGAGATTACGAGGTTCTTCTTTAAAGTGTGGAAATTTTTCCTCCATGTCCCTAAATACAGAACCATCTACAGAAATTCAAAGAATGTCATCTCCACTTCTATTCCATGTATGGTAATCCATAAATTGCGCCAAGATTTTGCACCTAAATAATCATTGCAGACGTGGAATAATGGGAATATAACGGAGAACCTTGCAAGGTACCTTTTTTGTTATTTGATATGTTTGATATCTACTGATATGACATTCTGGGCATTCTATTGCAAATTCCTATTGTTTATGATATATAATATGATCATTGGGACAATCATCTATTGCTTGATACTCCATTCTGATATCTTTTATAATGGTACTTAAATCTCGGTATCAACGAGGTAAAATAATTGATGGTGGTAATAAAAATTCACCAATCAATCTACAACAAAAAATAATTTGTTCATATAATTAAAGAATATTAATGGTACATATTTCATCCTTTATTCACTAGTGATGAACTAACAACTATTAAAATAGATGAGAAAATATGACATATATAACATACCTTAACATCCGTAAGATTGCTATGTCTGATAAACCATTCATAACCTTCAAGTTCGACAACAATAATACATCAAAGAGAAGAGTTGTTTGGGAGCCTTCATAAAGGGTCTCGTATGCCTTCTCAAGTACAAGTAAATCATAAACATCATCAAAGTCATCTTGATCATCATGATCAACTCTACCATTAAATGTGTCATGGATTAATGTATTCGTACCATTAACTTCAACTATGTTTTCTAGCACATGATCATCTTCTTCCATAGGATCATTGAATTCATCTTTGATATTCAAAGCTCCATGTTCGTCTGCTTGCAAAACCACATTCTTTGAGCCAGGATAATCCATATCATCTACCGTATGGCACCCCATCTTTATAATAATGATAGACACAAATAAACCATGATCATGATCAAGTGATTATATATATATATATATATAAAATGTTAAAATGATATAAACATTTACAAATTCAATCAATATAAACACATATAATGAACAACTTACCAATGGATGATAATCATGCCCACCTTCAATGTGACCATGATGCGTACAATGTTTCTCAGCTCTTGTGATTAAAAGTCATCTCATCTTTAAGCCCTTGCAATTATTAAAAGGACAATAACATTTCCCATCACCCTTTCTTTTCAATCTAGCCCACAATTTATCAAGTGTCTCTTCATTTTGTTCTAGACTAATATTATCTGACATGATTTTTCTTTACCAAGCTTGACTATTTAGATCTTCAAAAAATATCAAACTCACACTCCAATAATTTTTATTCATAGATAGGTAACATAATCTAATAATTCTGATATTTTACACCAAAAAAAATTGGCATGCAACCACCCCTACAAAAGAGAAGATAGTCTGAAGTTAATGACCACAAAAAACACCTTAAAATGTTAATTCCAAAACTTATTAAATTCTGATTTTACTATGATTTCCAACCGTTAAGACTCCTAAAATCAGAATATTGAACTTGATCGCAAACTTCCTACAATGATGGAGGTAGCGAGATAGTAAGAGAAAGTGACCCATTACTAAGGAGGAACAATTCAGAATCATCATTACTAATGTCAATATAGATTTATCCTTTTAGTTAAAGATGCAATGTGTCACTTCTTATGACGAGCTTATCCCTAGGGCCCTCAACATTTAGAGATCCCTAATAGAAAACAATAGAAGCATTGGTAAGAGCATGATTAGGGTACAAACCCTAGGCCTCCGTAGAAACATAAACAATAACTATAGCGGATTAGTGACGTTGCAATACCAGAAAGATTGAGACATTGTAGGTAATAACAAAATCTTGTAATCTAAATATTGTAGCCAATAACAAGCACACTATGTAGCTTAGTGACATTTTTAAATGCAATCTACAGTAAGAAGAATGGCAGTCACTTGAGATGTGACAGTCAAAAAGAGGCTGAGCAGTGACAAGATAATAAAGCTCAAACCTTGTATAGTAAAGTGGAGATTTTAACAGTGAGTTTCCTTACCCCCTTCCTAACCTTAAGGGTTTTCAAATGATTTTGGTAGTATTAGACAAGGAAAATGCAATTAGGGAATGACTATCCAAATGAAGTAACAGTGGTAATCATAGGTTCAATGTTTCTTCTTAACCATTAATGTATAATGGAGGTAGTGGATTGCATGTTTGAGTAGTGTTTTGAGACTCATCAAAGATGGGAGAATAGTGAATAATACCTTGTGGACTGTGAAGTAGTGTCAATAAGGTTGAAGGATCTTAAGAACTACAATACCATGAAACAATGAGACCCCTATAGTAAGTAGGCAGTGTATAGGGCATAGTTTGATTTTATAGAAGGATGCTCATGAAAAGAATCTTCAAGTGACAGTGAGTGAGCTGTTTGAGATTGCAGCTGAGGGTGCAATAACCAGTCTTAAAGGAAGTCAGCAAAATAATAAATGTGCAAAAAAATCAAATCGTACACAACAAAAAATTCACAATGTTATCTTTCATAATGCCTTGAGTTTGAAGACAAAAATCTCATTGTATCTTCATGATGAAAGTGGTGACCTTAATGGTCAATCACTAGCAAGCATGATTTTAAAACATGATATTGTGCTTATGGAGGCAACATTTTAAGCAAGAAAATGAGTGGTGGTTTGGAACAATGGTAGGTATGAAGGACTTGCTTTATAGGCATACTATGCATTCTAGCTTAAGACACCATTCTTAGAAGAGATTGAAGGTGGATTATGGAACTCAAGGGTTACCATTAAAAGGATTAAAGAAAAGACTAAGATCTATTTAAAAGCCAAGGTCATAAAGATATTAAAGATGTCACATGCAAAACCCTAGTGGGTAGAGTAATGAATATAGTGCCAAAGAGGATATTGTGTTGGGGAAGATTTAGGAGATCTCCACATTATCTAATTACAGGGAAATACATCATTTGTTTATTTTTTTAATTAAAAGAAATCATTCTAAACCTTATATAGGATACATTGATACTTCAAAAGCCTCTAAAGGAATATGAGATTATGCAAATATATATCAAGTAACATTCATAAGGTTTAGAAAATCTTGATCAATCTCTAGAATAGCCCATTAAACATGGGTTGTGCTTGAATGCACTACATAATTGATATAACACAACCACTCTGCATATCAACCAAAGTTATAGGCTCTTTATTGTAGCAATAGGTAATCACTCTTGGATCATGCTATAATTACATCTTAACCTATTAAACTTGAGACAACTTGAATGGACCCAATGATGATTGACACCTACATTATACAGCCTAAATTAACTATATTATATGAGTGCCTCCATTTCTATCACAACATAGCCGCATTAAACTTGGGTCACACATGAATGCATCCTGTATTTTTTATAGCACAATTGTGCCACAAGACCAATAGAGTTATGGATCACATAATTACATTCACAATAATCTGTTCCTTGGTTGTGATATTATGGTGATTCCACACAACAAAATATGGACATGAAATTCTCAAAACCCTAAACCTCTAAAAATGAAATCTAATGAGATGTTGCTTTAAAATATGATTTTCAAACCTGGAACTACAAATATGACTTCACAACTAAATTCTGCAAAAAGAAAATGACTATCCTCAACCTGGTGATATCTTGAATTTTTTCTTATTTTTCCCAAGAAAATTGTCAGTTCTCCACAAACTGTCTCAATTAGAGCGAAACACTGTTGCAATAAATCAGGCGCGAACTCACTTTTCTTTATGTTGGCCACAATTTGATTTTTTTTCTATTGTTCATGTTTGTCAAAAATTCGATGAAAATGATAGCCAACATTTCGATGAACCCCAAGTTCGTCAAAATTTTGACGAACCCCAAGTTCATCAAAATTTTGATGAACTTCAAGGATAAACTTTCAAAAAATTGAAAATTACACATCAAATTTTACAAGCACCCAATGATACATCAAATTATACATATTTCATCAAATAGTTTCATCAGATTTTGCAGTCAAATGAGTTAGTGATTGTTCATAAGAATTAAGAGTTTGAGAGTAAGTGTGATTTTGAGCTGGTTATTTCTGGGTGGGATAGTGTCTTTCTTCTGAGAAAATTTGATAAGTTGTTAAGGGAATGGGAAAGGAAAGTGTGAATATCACCCTTGTCTACAGGTCTAAGAAAGTCAACCCTCTTGAGTCTCAGGAGGACTCTCCCCAAAGTGAACAGGATATGCCCAAAATGCCTAACTCCAAATAAAAAAGCAAAGGCTGCCAAGAATTCTACAAGGGGTATTCTCAAACATGCCTATCATTTAAGAGGCTAAATTGTCTCAGAGGAATTAGCCAAAGGCAAGGAGAAGAAATTTGATAGGATAGAGAGAGAAGCTGCAAGAAGGAATAGGTATCATCGGGCTTACATGGTACACCATCATTCTCCCATTGAAGTCTCAGATGATTCCTCTGAGAGTGCAGATGAAACTAACTCATGTTACCACTAGTATTGCATGGCCATGAATTATTTAGTTAATTTTTGAGGTGAGTTGGTGATGGCTTGTATGCTTTCAATAAGGACCCTGAGCATGCATACCTACTTTCCTGATGAGTGGGAAAAGTAGTGCCCCATTCCTTCTCTAAGCTGGTGCTCATTTTTTGGTCCTCTATGTTAACTTTCATTCTTTGGATGGATATGTTGTGATATGGGTCTTCATTTATTTATGCATTTGATTTTGATGGTGGTATTTCTTGTTTCCGCGTGAACATTTGCATGTTTCTAGTGCTGTGAGAGTGATATTTTTTGAAGACTAGTGGGTCTTCCCCCACAAATAGTTTTTTGGAGTTTTACTTTTATTCCCCCATAAATTACAAATGATTGCTTTTGTAACTAATTGGTGAATATTCTCACTTTTTGGTGAAATTCATTTTGGAATGAACTTAAAATGTAAGTGTAATTCAACCCGATGCTTGTTGCTCCCTTGTCGTAGAAAAGGGATTTCAAGGCTGAATTACAAGAGGTTAGTAGATAGTTTATCTTGAAGGGGTTACAAACAAAAAAAGAATGGATACTGAATTTTTCAGTAATATATTTTAGGGATAAAATTAGTAAATATGTATATAGTTTTATGATCATAGCAATGATATACATATAACGGAAATAGCATGAAGTTTCTACATATTACTCTCCTTTGTATAGATTACACAGACTATAAATAATATAATCAATGGTTATCTTATTTGTTTCTATTGATTTTCAATGGATGTATTGTGTTATTATTGCTTATCATTTCAATGAGTGTATGTAAATGCTTGAGTATCATAGTAGGTTTGAAATAAACCATGTATAAGGATGCTAGTAAGAAGTGAATTGAGGAACAACAAGTGAGAATATTGTAATGCAATGTTTTCAAGGCTTTGAATATTATTAGAGATATAATTTTTATCTAATTTATATGGATATTTAGTTTGACTCCATCCCAAGAATATAGCACTAGTTTAGCAAAGTAATTTCACTAGAGTGTGTGGAAATCAATTCAACAATTCATCACAAACATACAATCAATTTACTTGTAAAACTCTTTCTTGCTTTGTGTGAATCTCAATGAATTAAAATTTCTCTTGTTTAAGTTAAGCACTACAGTGAAGATAAGAAAAATATTCAAAGTATTGTGTCTCTTGAAATTTTATGGAGAACCATCTATTTGTCTTGTGTTTGATACATATACACAACAATATCTATAAACATGGTTTTTAGGATTACCCTCCTAGGTCTTACAGAGCCTGAAGTGAAGAAGTAAAGGCCTAAGAACCATTAAGTGTTGTTCAATCCTTTCCCCATACTGATAACTGAATTATGGAAAATTCATAGGTATGTGGTAATAATAATTTTGGTTCCTAAAAAAATAACCAATAGATACCTCTTAGAGATATCACTCTTTCTCCACTAATCATTCACTAATGTCCCAGGGGTCCCAATTGGATTGAATAACAACCTCACAAGGTGAGCAATTCTCAATTAGGAGGGTCTTAGGAAGGGTTTCTTTAAGTTCTAAGGGATTCACCACCAAGCAAATGATTGGGAAAGAAAATGTTTGAAAACACGCAGTGATATGGGAAATGACCTATAACTAAAAATGCAAGCTAAATGAAGGATGCAAATGATGAAATTATGCAATAGGGAGATAGTATGTGTGCACCTGGGAAATATGGAGATGTTGTGAGGATTCTAGAAATGCAAAGAGGCTACCAAAATATGTTGTGGGTGACTAAGCTACCCAAGATGGTGTATTATTCTCACTGTTATTTTTTGGGGAAAAAATAGAGTCTTTGGATCTCGTAACCAGATCTCTAAAAAATGATCTTGGGAGGACTAAGACACCCAAGATTGCGTATTAGTCCTATTCTAAATTTCTGCAAACTTTGAACATAATCCTGGGCTATGAGGTCTGCACTAGCTTCCCTTTCGGTCTCAGGTTCTTAAACTTCAAAATATGGCCTATAGGTGATTTTTTGTGAAGATGGCAACTTTTTAATGCAACTTTTCAACTTTGTACTCCAAGTGATCTTCAAGTCTCCAACCTAGATCTGCAATCAAAAAAATGAAAGATGGGAAAAGCTTGTTATTTGTTAGTGAATGGGGATTTACCTTGGTCAAACCCCTTGTTGGTAGTTAAACCTTGAAATGAAATAGAAATAATAAAGGAAATGGTGAATGAACAATATGCAAAGCTAAAACTCACCAAACCCTTGTAAAGTCTGCAAGCTTGTGTACAATGGCTACAATGGATATGGATCTTGAATGCTTGAAAGATAGTACTTGAATTTCTTTGCTTGAATCAAAACCCTACATCATAAATATTAGCACAACAACGCACATGGTGCAAGAAAACTCTTTGATATGATGCTTGAATCTGAAAATGGATCCAAATGCTTGATGAATCTACTCTTGAATGCTCTTGTGAACTCAATTATCTTATGATAAAAGATCTCATAAAACACTTCAGTTGAAACATGAATCAAGGAACCTTGTATTTATACTTATCTATGCTTAATATCCTAAAATTATATCACACCAAGTTGGTATAAAAATTCACTAAATAAAGGAGGCTAAATCTTGTCAAAATTTGAAAGTAAATCTCAAAAATGACTCAAGGAAGACTAAGACAACCTAGATGGCATCTTAGTCCCAAGTCCTAAAAAAATTGGGGCACATACAATAAAAAGGGACCCAATCTATAGATGCCAAAATTAGGGTCACGAGAGCCTTGGGAGACTAAGATGCCCTAGCTGGAATTTTATTCCTAACCAAAAAATCAGGGACACACCAATGAATTCATTAATTTATCATTTATTCCTTGGAGAATTTTGGGATTAACCAGCAAAAATATGTCATTCATAGGGATTTTGGACATAAAATAGGACCAATTAAGCCATAAAGAAGCATAAATAAAGTAAGACAGGCCCAAACAAGTGTGAAAATGAAAGGGTATGCTTTTTACCACACTAAATTTAGCCCCCACTTTAGTGATATGATTAGCATGCTTCAAACTCACACTAAAGTAGCCAACCATGCAATCAAGAGGGATTAAAATGCACAAATTTTAGTAAGATAGGATGAAAATAATCAAGAGGGTAGCCAAGCCCCTAGGGTCAAGATCCTATGGAAAAACCAACATAAGCACAAAGGAATACGCTTGTGGATGATATATGAAGTCATAACTAGATCACAAACATACACCATCAAATACAATAAAAAGGTAAATGAAAAATGGAAAAGGAAAAACTACAACGAATCAAGCTTCAACTAGCCGTCCAATGTGGTGGACTAAGTATAGGTTATTTTTCCAAACTTAGAGGTCTACAAGTGGAATGTGTTGTCCACTATGCAAACAAAACACACACTCATGAGAGCTAGTTGGAGCTAGGTGTCCACTAGGTGAGCCCTGAGGGACCGTATCAAATCCATACTTCCATGAATTTAATAAAGCACAAAAATGCATGCTCACATGAGCTAGTGAAGCTAGGTGTTCACTAGGTGAGCCCTAAGGGACCATATCAAATCCATACCTCCATGAATTTAATAAGGCACAACAATTCATGCTCACATGGACTAGTGAAGCTAGTTGTTCACTAGGTGAGCCCTAGGGGACCATATAAAAGTCATACCTCCATGAATTTAATAAAGTATAGAAATACAACAAGAAAGAGGGATGCTCAAAGATATTTTTCTTAGTTCATGTGAGGTGTTACTCTTAGGGGACATCAGTTTGAATGTCTCAAATAGATGAATGATCAAAGAATAAAAGATTCACCACTTAAGGGATACAACACATCACATCACTAGTAAGGGGAATCTAATATTCTAAGATAGGTCACACTCTTGAAGGAAAGTACTCCCAATGTCACCATAAAGAGGAAAACATATCATGTGAAATAAGAACATTGCATCAAAGAACATGAAAAGGAAAAAAAATGCAAGTGAAATCATGCTAAAATAATGCCAATGTATGCCCCCACTCTAAAGAAATTGCTAACACCATGTTGTGAGAAATTACTTTAAAGTAACAAAATGACAATGCAATCAAGAAGGAAGACATGAGAGCCAACTTGGAAAGCCCTAGATGCCAAGTCATATGTTTCCAAGTAAAGCTACGTCATGGAAGAGAAAAGGAAAAGAAAGGGGTTTCCCCCAAAATAAAAAAAACCAAACACATAAGGGATCTATGGATTTGGGGTCAGTATGTTCTTTTCTATAATGATATTAGAGAGCTTGGAACTATCATCATTCCCCAAATACACAAAACTGCAAGAATGACACAAAGAGAGTGAAAACAAAGAAAAGAAAGATCCTTTTGGGTCCACATGGAAGAGACATAGGGTGTCTTGTTGCCTTGCATCATCCCCAAAATGAAAACACAAGAAAAATGGAAAGGAAAATGAAAGACAAAGAAAAGATAATGAAAAATATTTTTGGTCAACATGGAGACATGAGTGTCTTGATGTCTTGCATCATACCCCAAAGGAAAACACATGACAAATGAAAAGGAAAATGAAAGGAAAAAAAAAGCTAATGAAAAATCTTTTGGGTCAACATGAAGGAGAGATGAGTGTCTCTATTCCTTACGTCATCCCTAAAAGGAAAACACAAGAAACAAAAATAAAAGGAAAAGATAAAAGATTAATCAAAAGGAAAAAGTATACGACATATAGAAGAATGAAGGTACAAATAGAGGAATGCACATAGAGAGAGAAACATCAAATAGAACATCACAGGGAATCACATTACACACATGCAAGAAAAAAAATGAAAATGAAAGAAAAATAAAAAGATAAGATAAAAGACTAGTAAAGCACATGCGACTCAACCATCCAACAGGTCATCCACATCCTAGTCTTGTTTAGTATATGCAGAATGCAGATCACTAGCAAGAGGGGAAACATCAAGTGTTGTACTAGGAAAATCACTAGGTTCAACACATGGTGAATTTCTTGATTTAGGAGGATCACCATGGTATTTTTTGTTTAAGCTCAAAGAAGAAAATAAAAAATTTATCTCATTATGCACTTCGGCATCCTTTTTAGTTGTTTCCTCATCGTCATCCAAGTTAACCACAATAGGTGGATGAATGATAATATTCATAGAAGTTCTTGGTCCTTGTTGTGGTGAAGATATAGCTTTTGTTTGTTTTGGTGAGAGAGGAGGGTCATCGTTTATTTCTTCTATCAAGTTTGGATTTTTATTTTCAATGTTGTTATCACTATTCATGTTTCAAGCAATAGCACGATGTCTATTCTTACACTCTCTACTATTGCAATTTATTTTATTATGATTTTCAAGTTGCATGTGTGTAGGGGTGGGTTTTCCAACCATAGGCTCCTTTTCCTCCTGTAAAGGAAGAATAGAAGAAACCATAGAAGGTTGTCCAGCCAATTTCTCTTTGGCTTTATAAATTTTCTTAGGAGGCAGATTAGGAGTTGTTTGGTTTTCTCTAGGTCTCTTGTAGGAAATAGGCAAGGGATTGTTCATGGATGGGTCATGGTTTTTTGGAAGGGTTTTAGACTCAACATTTTTTGGACAACAGATGGGATTGCATTCATGGAGCAAAGCCATTTCTAAGTTAACTTCACATGAACTTGGTCTAAATTAGTGATGATAGAGAATGATACATTTGATTTCTTTAGTCCTACTTGTAAATGGAGTGTGATTGAGCCCAATGTAGCATGAGAAAAACCATCATGTTTTTTAATCCATTCTTATAGTTTATCATATCTATCTTGAGTAAGTTCATGCACATATAAAATTTTGTCTATGATTACACTCTTTCTACAAATGCGATCAATTAAAATCCTAGGAGTTCCAAGCTTGTTATTGATTCTGTCGGCTATGTAAAGAGGACCATTAGGTGCATGTTTGATTTTTTCTTCTAAAGAGAAAGTATTGTCAATGGTTTGTTGTTTACGAGGCTCGATTTCAACCACTCCTATCATTGTATCAATAGGACTTTGTTCATGATTGCTCTGATTCTCATCATCTGTGTCAACATTCATCACATTGGGTTAGTTTCACTAGCCTTAACAAATGAAATATTATGGTTGGGCATGGGATTGGTAAAGAATTTCAAGTTTTTGTTGGGAGGAGCCATAGACTTATTACCTTTGTCATTTACACCTCCAATTTGGATATGATTGGAATCAATGAGGTCTTGCACAAGATGTTTAAGATGCTTGCAATGTTTTGTATCATGTCCTTTTTGTTGGTGATAAGAAAAATAAGCATTGTGTCTAAAGTTTAGAGGTAATGGCTTGCTAGGGTTAAGGGGTAACACAAGAGGTAAGGGAGTAAACTGTCTTTGTGGATTCCCAGAGATATAAGGATTACTGTTCTTTATAGCAACTACTTGGGTATCGACTTGTTGGGTAGGTTGGGAGGTGGAATTTAGTTGAAGGAAACTTTTATTTTTTCTTTTGAAAGGTTGGTAAGTGTTCTGGTTTGAGGCTTTGGCCTTTTCAGGATGGATAGGGGTGGTTTTTGGTTCACTACTATTAGGGAATTTTGATAGTCTTGAAGGGTGGTGCATAAATGCATGAAGGAAGGAAACTTCATCATGGTAACCTTATCCCTTATCTTTCTTTGTAAGTTTTCTATGAACATCTTTTGAAGGTGGGAATTAGGAATTTTCACATTGATTTAGGAATAAAGTGATTGGTAGTGTGAAATAAAGATAATGAATTTTTCACCCTCATTTTTCTTGCATCTCATCAAATAATCCAATGTCATTTCAGGGACCATGTGCACTTGAAAATGGTTAATAAAGGACTCAACAAGTTCATTTAGTGAACAAATTGAGTTATTTGGTAATGTAAAAAACTAATCCAAAGCAATGTCTTTCAAGGATGAGGGAAAAGGTTTAGCCAACAGTTTATCTTTAAGGATAAAGTCACTACACAAAGCAGTAAAGGCATTAACTTGATTAGCAGGATCTCCCTTTCCTCCATATTTCTCAAATATAGGGATATCTATACCTTATGGCACCAGAGTTCTCAATATCTCCAAGGACAATGTATTTCTCTTGACATAGCATGAAAGTGGAATGTTTTGATTTTTATTTATGGTGGAAACTTGATGTTGGATGGATGAAAGGATTTGTAAGAGGTGTTTAATGATAGGTTTATTTCTTGTAGTATGTGATGAAGATGAATAGGGTGGTGGTATGTATGTGTTGGAAGGACTAATGAATGAGTTGCTTATAAGAGGAGACACAAGATTGGGTGCCACATAGGTATAAGGAACACTAGTGGAAATGTTCAAGGTAGGAAGGATGATACTAGTTGGTTGCATTGTTGTGGTCACTTAAGGAATGGTATAGGTGGGAATTGAGGTTATGGTTGAAGAGGGAGGGGTTTTGTTTCATCCTTGGCTTTGCATATTATTTGAGGCTTGAGTACTATTAGTGGTGGGAGGAAGATTTTTTCAAAATAGTTGAGCTACATTATGCACAACTTCTAATCCATCATCACTTTCCATCATGTGTTGAAGGTTCTTTATGGCAGGTATAATAGTGAACATTTGAAATTTTTTTAGTACTTGCACTATCTTGAAAATCAACGAAGTCTTCATGCATTTTCATAATTATGTTTTCTTGAGGAATATGATCAATCATTTTTTGGACACTCAGAAAAACAATTGTAGGTAAGGTAGGTATAGAAATAGAGGTGTCAAAGGTATGGTCAATACCTAGTGAACTAGTGCCAACACCAAAAGTGAGAGAGCTTGATAACCCAAGATCCACAACAAGTGTCTTATTGCAGGATGCCATGAGTCTCACACTTCTTCTAACAATAGTATTAGTAATAGGATGCCAAGTAATACAACTCATACAAGGGACAAACCATAAAATTGAATTGAACATAATATCCTATGCTTGAAATTACACTTGAAATGAAAGAAATTGGAATAATTGCAAATCTGGAAACTAAAATAGAAAAAAAAAGTAGCCCATAGGAACATAGAAAAGTAATTTTAGATCCTAAAAAACTAGAGAATCAAATTCAACAAGGACTAAGATGCTAGGAAGGGTGTCTTGGTCCTCTTGATGAGATTCTGAAGTTCTAGACAAAAAACAACAAAGAGAGATTTTTGAAACAAAAATCCTAAGAGGGACTAAGATGCTAGGAAGCGCATTTTAGTCTTAGCAAAGTATTTTTGAAGAATAGTGAATTATAGAATGTCAACAATGTTTATAGTTTTCCTATGCAGGATATTGATGCTCAAAAATATAAAAATGTGCAAATAAGTGCAAGAAAACGTAGCTAGAAACAAGCAATTGAATGCAATAAGAATGCAATGAAGATGAAGAATGATGCACCTTTCAATTTTTCAATGAAATAAAATAATGCAATAGAGTAAACATGCAACCTATATGCATTTTCACTAATGAAAATATAGGAAACCCTAAATGCAATTTCACTAATCCAAGATGCAAGATACCTTAGATGCACTTTCACTAATGCAAGATGCAATGCAATAATGAATGCTATCTAGATCTAAGGACTTAATAGACTTCAAATGAGAAAAAACATTAAATTCACCAAAATGATGAAGAGAAAAATGGATACCTCTTAGAGATATCACTCTTTCTTCACTAATCATTCACTAATGTCCTAGGGGTCCTAATTGTATTGACTAACAACCTCAAAAGGGTGAGTCGATTCTCAATTAGGAGGGTCCTAGGAAGGGGTTCTTTAAGTTCTAAGGAGTTCAGCACCAAGCAAATTCTTGGAAAAGAAACTTTTTGAAAACATGCTTTGATATGCAAAATGACCTATAACTAAAAATGCAAGTTAAATGAAGGATGCAAATGAGGAAATTGTGAAATAGGGAGATAGTATGTGCACCTGGGAAATCTGGAGATGTTGTGAGGATTTTGGAAATGCAAAAAGGCTACCAAAATATGCTGTGGAGGAATAAGATGCCCAAGATGGACTATTAGCCCCACTACACTGTTTTTCAAGGCAAATACAGAGTCTTTGAATCTCAGAACCAGATCTTTGAAAATATCTAAAAAATGTGTCTGGGAGGACTAAGACACTGAAGATGGTGTATTAGTCCCATTCTGAATTTTTGCAAACTTTGAATAGTATCCCGAGCTCTAAGGTCTACACTAGATTCCCTTGCAATCTTAGGTTTTGAAACTTTTGAATATGACTTGTAAGTGAGTTTCTATGAGGATGACAACTTTGTTATGAACTTTGTAACTTTTTCAACTTTCAACTCCAAGTGATTTTCAAGTCTTCTACCTAGATATGCAATCACAAATATGCAAGATGAGAAAAACTTGTTGTTTGTTAGTGAATGGGGGTTTACCTTGTTCAAACCCCTTATTGGTAATTAAAACTTTAAATGAAATAGAAATAATGAAAGTAATGGTGAATGAACAATATGCAATGCTCCCATTCACCAAACCCTTGTAAAGTCTACAAGCTTGTGTGCAATGGATACAATTGATATGGATCTTGAATACTTGAAATATAGTACTTGAATTTCTTTGCTTGACTCAAAACCTTACATTACAAATGTTAGCACAACACATATGATGTAGGGAAACTCTTTCATATGATGCTTGAATCTGAAAATGGCTCCAAATGCTTGATAAATCTTCTCTTGAATGCTCTTGTGAACTTAATTATGTTATCATAAAAGATCTCACAAAAGACTTAGGTTGAAATGAACCAAGGAACCTTGTATTTATACTTATCTATGCTTAATATCTCGAAATTATATCACACCAAGCAGAAATATTAACTCATTAAATAAAGGAGGCTAAAACTAGCTAGAATTTGAAATTAAATTTCAAAAAATGAATCATGGAGGACTAAGACACCCTACGTGGCATCTTAGTCCCAAGTCCTAAAAACTTGGGGCACATACACCAAAAATGGGACCAATCCAAAGATGCCA
This sequence comes from Sequoia sempervirens, assembly GCA_007258455.2. Classification (NCBI taxonomy): domain Eukaryota; kingdom Viridiplantae; phylum Streptophyta; class Pinopsida; order Cupressales; family Cupressaceae; genus Sequoia; species Sequoia sempervirens. Next base: position 51,134 of record VDFB02265772.1, read on the forward strand.
AAATTAGGGTCCCCAGAGCCATGGGGACTAAGACGCCCTAGGTGGTGTTTTAGTCTTGACCCAAAAATCAGGGACACATCATTGGAGTCATTAAATTAGCATTTATGCCTTGGATAATTTTAGGATTAACCATAAAAATATGTCATTCATAGGGCTTGTGGATGTAAAATAGGACCAATTAAGCCATAAAAGAAGCATTAATAAAGCAAGTTGGGCCCAAACAAGTGTTAAAATGCAAAAGGTTTGTATTTTACTACACTATAAAAATAATAAGCTATAAAAATTCAATAAAATTTATAGATGTAACTTTGATTGTTTTTTATTTAAAAAAGTAGGGTTAGGGCCCTAATCCCATACACAACAAAAGTTAAAAGACTTTAACCATAACCAGGCCTGCCAGCCAAATGAGAAGAAACACAAAACCAAAATCAAAAGTTCAAAACAAAACCAACCTACTAGCCACCCAATAAACAACAAAAATATAGGAAATAGTATAAAAACTAAAATTACAAAATAAACCTATAACTATAAAATAAATGGTACATAGGCCTACCAGAGAAAGAGACATAATCCCTAGAATAGGAAACAACAAGAAACCAAACTAATAATTTTAATAGTTAATTAGATTACATTCCTTTTTCAATATTTCTAGATCATTTCACCATGGGTCCTCTCCTTCACTAGCATTGTCCTCAATGTGTTGGTGTGGAGCCTAATTAGTCTCCAAGTGGGATATTTTTGGTATGTGGTGACTGATGATGATATACTGTACACTCTTCCTATATCCTCCTTGCAATCCTTTTTCCTTCATTGTTGAAAAAGAAAAAAAATGACTTTGTAGAACTCTAATTTTGGAAGCTTCTACAAATATTGTTATAAGCGGTTGGGATGGGGGTTAAAATAGGGAATTATTCATGATTTTGTAATTTTTTTTGCACTAGATAATAAAATAATTGGATGGTTGCGGTTTTGTGGATGTAGCCCATATTGGGTGAACCACGTTAAATTCTCTATGTTACCTTGTTTCTGCTATAATTTTTTGTGTATTTTATTTCTCTATTTTATTGATCAAATATGCATTTAATTGTTAGATATCTACCTTCTAACCATAACAAGTGGTATCAAAGAAAGGTTTTGTTTAGTTATCCTCTATAGGAAGGTCTCATGCCTGACTAGGAGTCTCATGGTTGAGTGGGAGTAAGGGAAAATGAGGGTAACTTGAAGGTTGAGAAGTTCAATGGGCAGAACTATCAGTTATGGAATATGTAGATGGAGGACTACCTCTATCAAAAGGATTTATGGTGGTTATTGGAAAGTAAAATAAAGAAACCCTTAGCAATGTTTGATGAGGACTAGGATATTTTTGATAGAAAGGCACTTGACAGTATTCGTTATTCCTGGCACAATCAATGACGTTCAATATTACAATAGTAAAGACAACTCAAGAGTTGATGCAAACCTTGGTTAAGTTATATGAAAAGCCTTCCACTTCGAATAAGGTATTTTTTATGAAGCATTTATTTAATATGAAAATGGTAGAAAGTGGGTCAGTTGTTGATCATTTAAATGAGTTTAATACGGTTACCAGTCAGTTAACTTCTATAAATTTGAACTTTGATGAAGAAGTTAGGGCTCTTTTGATTGTTTGTTGTTTTCTTGAAATCTTTAGAATAGCTTGGTAATGGCTATTAGCAATTCTATCTCTAGTTCGAATACATTGAAATTTTATGATGTTGTTGGTATTATTTTTAGCCTTGAAATTCATAGGAAAAGCTCAGGTGGAACATCCACATCAGGTAGTTTTTTGAATGTAGAAAGTAGGGGCAGAACAAAGGAGAGAGGAAACAATTCTAAAAGTCATAGGAAGTCAAGAGGAAAATAAAAGGTAAAAAGGTCCCAATCTAGAGACAAGAGGGATTGTTGGTACTATGGTAAGCCCAGTCATTTAAATAAAGATTGTTGGTCTTGAAAAAATAAAGGAGACAAAAAGGAAGGAAATAAAGAGGAAAATGTGGTAAGTAATAAATTTGATGAGGATGTTTTGATTATTTCCCTTGATAATGTTGATGATTCTTGGGTGTTAGATTCAAGGGCTTCATTTCATGCTACGCCCCATAGAAGTTATTTACTTGATTATGTCTAAGGGTATTTTGGGCTAGTTTATTTGGGAGATAACAAATCCTGTCAGATTGTTGGAAAGGGAGGAATCAGGATTAAGTTGCAGAATGTAAATCATTCACTACTACATGAGGTAAGGAATGTTTCAAAGTTAAGAAGAAATTTAATTTCAGTAGGGCAACTAGATGATGAAGGTTGTGTTGTTAAATTTAGTGATAAAAATTGGAAGGTTAGAAAAAGTACCTTAGTGGTAGTAAAAGATGTGAAAGTAGGCACCTTATATCTTTGTATAGGTCATATTGTTCCTTCTACTATAGCTATTGTAGATAAAAAATCAATGTTTAGGAGTAGTTGTTGCAGTTCATTAGGTAGAAAATTAGATAGTTGTTGTGGATGGGTATGTGCAGGATCATCATGGAAAAAATAGGCCCTTAAGTGGAAAAAAATTCAGAAAAATCAGAGTTAGGAAACTTAACATAAAAATTTGAATAATTCATCTACATTATATCAGAAATATGTAAAAATAGAATTTGTAGAAAATTGTATGTAGTTTCTAAAATACTAGGTTTATTTAAAAATAAAATAAATCTATTTGGTGAAAATTTGAAATTTCAATGCAATAGTACTTCAATTTTAGGGAAAAAAATAAGTAGGTGTCTGTCTGACCACCCTAATCACAATAAAATGATAATATATTTTTATAAGATTTTAGATATAAGTAGAGGACTCATGTCCCTATGTGAATGCATATTTTTTATAATTTTTTTCTAAGTAAATAATTAATTATGAATTTTTTATTACAACTTTTAAAAAATATAAAAAACTCATATGTCTAACCACATTAACTTGGTCAAAACTTCAGGGTTGGGGCCCTAGCTCAGTTGGCTAAATCTTTTCTATTACAGGAGGTTGGTCACGAGGTCTAGTCTCCCCCACCCCCGGTACCAGGATGTGTCGCGCCAGCACCGCCAAAAAGTTTACCTAATTTATAGGGTCGTACTTGATTTCTATAGTCTAAAAAATTGGTGAAAACTTCATGAAATTCAATTTTTCTTATTTTAATCCTATAGTATGTGAATCATAGAATGTGACACATGTTTTGGATTCAAAAAATGTGATACTATTTGAAAGCTATACATGTTTTCCAATTAGCCTATCAATCAACACTTTAGTCATAATTTGAATAGAAAATGAATAATAATTACTTATTAAATTCAAAATAAAGCATAATTTATATTGGTGGAAAGCTAAGAATCTCTTTTAAAAACCCTTTTCATTTCATCAATTTTGGGTTAAAAAAAAGTCGCCAGCCACATACCCATCATATTGCCACTTTTTGGCCCATCATGATCCTGCACATACCCAGATTCAGAATAAACACTATGGAATAATAGACTTGGGCATATGAGTGCAAAAGGTATGAAATTACTTCATTCAAAGAATTTTTTACTAGATCTAAAATGTATTATTATGGATTTCTATGAAAGTTGTGTGTATGGAAAACAAAAGAGAGTAAGTTTTCTCAAGGATGGGAAACAAAAGAAAGATTAGAAATGTGAGCTTGTGTATACGGATGTACCGAGACTAGCTCAGGTATCTTCTCTCAGCGACTCTTAGTATTATGTTACATTCATTGATGATACAACTAGGAAGGTATGGATTTATTTCCTTAGGTAGAAATATAATGTATTTGAAACTTTTAAAAAATGGAGAAGCTTGGTTGAGAATGAGATGGATAAAAAGTTAAATGTCTAGGTATGTACAGGATCATCATGGAAAAAATAGGCCCTTAAGTGGCAAAAAAATTAGAAAAAATAGAGTTAGGAAACTTGACGTAAAAATTTGAATAAGTTATCTATATTATTTCAAAAATATGGAAGAATAGAATCGATAGAAAATTTAATGGAGTTTATAAACTACTAGGTTTGTTTAAAAAAAAAAAAACTATTTCATGAAAATTTGAAATTTCAATGCAGTAGTACTTAAATTTCAAGGAAAAAATAAGTGTCTGTCTGACCACCCTAACCACAATAAAATGATAATATTTTTTTAATAATATTTGAGATATAAGTAGAGGACTCATCTCCGATGTGATGCATATTTTTTTGTAATTTTTTTCCAAGTAAACAATTAATTATGAATTTTTTATTACAACTTTTAAAAAATATAAAAAAATCTTATGTCTAACCACCTTAACTTGGTCAAAACTTAATGAAATTCAATTTTTATTTTTTTATTCCTATAGTATGTGAAGCATAAAATATGACGCATGTTTTGGATTCAAAAAATGTGATACCATTTGAAAGCTATAGATGTTTTTCAATCAATCTATCAATCAGGACTTTAGTCATAATTTGAATTGAAAATGAATAATAGTTACTTATTAAATTCAAAATAAAGCATAATTTATATTGGTGGAAATATGAGAATCTCCTTTAAAAACCCTTTTCATTTAATCAATTTTGGGTACAAAAAAAAGTCACCAGCCACATACCCATCATATTGCCACTTTTTGGCCCATCATGATCCTGCACATACCCATCTCAGATCTAATAATGGTGGTGAGTGTTGTAGAAAATAGTTTGAAGATTATTGTTCCTCAAATGGTATTTGTAGGCAAAAAATGGTTCCAAGGACTCCATAGGAAAATGGAGTGGTTGAGTGCATGAATAGAGCAATAATGGAACGTGCACAGACTATGATATTGCATGTTGGGATGCCTTTAAACATGTAGTAAGAGGCTATAAACACTGTTGTTTATTTAATTAATAGAGGTCCCTCTAATCCTTTGGATTGTGGTATTCTAGAGGAAGTATGGACAAGTAAGAAGGTGATATATTCTTTTCTCAAAACCTTATGTTTTGAATCATTTGCACATGTAGATTTCAAAAATAGAACCAAGCTTGATAAAAGGTAAAATAAATGTATATTTTTTAGATATGGAATTGATGAATTTGGTTATGGGCTTTGGGATTTTGAAAATCAGAAATTCGTGAGAAGAGGGGATGTCATATTCAATGAGAAAGTGTTGTACAAGGACGAGTTGCAACAACATGAGAAGAAAGAAAATGATTATGTAGTGCTAGATGATACTCTAAAAAACAATGTTCTAGTGGTTCCTCATGCTCCACAACAACAACAACAACAACAAATACCACAAACTCTAGTGAATGTTAGATGATCTTCAAGGATAAGTAGACCTCCAAAATTATTTTCTCCCTCTTTGTGTTCTATTTTATTAACTGATGCTGGTGAACCAGAATGTTATGATGAAGTTATGTAGGTGGATACCAAGGTTCAGTGGGAGCATGGAATGTAAGAAAAAATGGACTCCTTGCTAAAAATTATGACTTCAAAATTATGCAAGTTGTTTGCAGGTAAAATGGTTTTACCAAACAATTGGGTTTATAGGCCGAAAGAGGAGGATGGAGTTAAGAAAATATTTAAAGCCATATTAGTTGTAAAGGGATTTGCACAAAAAAATAATATTGATTCTGATGAAATCTTTTCTCCAATTGTTAAAATGACTTCTATTTGTATTGTTTTAAGTATTATGGTTGTTGAACATTTACATTTAGAACAACTTGATGTTAAGACAATCTTGCTCCATGGTGATTTGGAAGATGAAATATATGGAATAGTCACAAGGATTTGAGGTCAAAGGTCAAGAGAAATTGGTGTGCAGATTGAAAAAAATTTAATATGGCTTGAAGCAAGCACCTCAGAAATGGTATATTAAATTTGATAGCTATATGGCCGAGCATGGCTATAGTTGATGTAATTTAGACCATTGTGTTTATTTTAAGAGGCTGGATGATGATAGCTACATTATTTTATGTTTATATGTTGATGATATGCTTATAACAAGGTCTAACATGTATCACATAAGGGAGTTAAAACAACAGTTAGCAAATTCATTTTCTATGAAGGATTTGGGGCCAACAAAACAAATCATTGGTATGAAGATTACAAGAGATAGGAAAAATAGAAAATTGTTTTTATCTCAGGTTGATTATGTTGAAAAGGTGTTGTAAATATTTCATATGGTGAATGCAAAAGTTGTCAGCACACATTTTTCTAGTCATGTCAAACTAACTAAGGATATGTGTCCAAAGAAACAAGAGGAGGAAAAAAAGTCCAAGGTACCATATGCTTTAGCTATAAGTAGTTTAATTTATGCCATGGTATGCACAAGACCAGATATTGCACATGTTGTAGGAGTTGTTAGTAGGTATATGAGTCATCCTGGAGTTGAACATTGGAATGCGTAAAATAGATTCTCAGGTATTTAAGATGTAGATCCCATAAATGTTTCTATTTTAGGGGCTCTAATATTGATTTAAAAGGCTATGTTTACTCAAATTTGGTAGGGGATGTAGATACCAACGGAGTACCACAAACCTATTATTTATTTAGAGTTGGCGGGACAATAGTGAGTTAGTTTTCTCGATTGCAAAAGGTTGTTTATTTATCAACCATAGAGGCAAAGTATATTGTTGCAACAAAGGTGGTAAAGGAGATGATATTGCTGCAAGTTTTCATGGAAGATTTGGGAAAACAATAGGTTGACAATCACTTGTTTATAGATAGCCAAAGTTCTATACATCTTGGAAATAATTCTACCTTGCACTCTAAAACCAAACAAATACAGTTGAGATATCATTTCATTTGGTCAGTGTTGGAAGATGGACATGTAAAGTTGGAAAAGATGCATACAGATCACAATCTAGTGGATATGTTTATAAAGGAAATGAAAAGGGAGAAGTTGATATCCTCTTCGGCTTTGGTTGGTCTTCATGGTTAGAAGTTTAACAAAGAAGTAGGGTCCAAGGTGCTTCTTTCTAGTGGGAGTTGTAAGTGTAGCGGTGTCATCTAGGATTAGTCTCCAAGTGGGAGATTGTGTTGGTGTGGGGCCTGATCAGTATCCAAGTGGGAGATTGTTGGTATGTTGTGACTAATCATGATATACTGTACACTCTTCTTGTATCCTTGTTGGGGTGACAGAAAGAGAGAAAAATTGACTTTGTAGAACCCTAATTCTGGAAGCTTCTAAAAAGCCTTTTCTAAGCGATTGGGATGGGATTGTAGTAGGGCATTATTTGTGAGTTTGTAATATGTTTTGAACTAGATAATAAAATCATTGGATTGCTGTAGTTTTTTGGATGTAGCCTATATTGGGTGAACCACATTAAATTCCCTATGTTGTCTTGTTTCTGCTATAATTTTTTGTGTGGTTTATTTCTCTATTTTATTGATAAAATCTACATTTAATTGTTTGATATTTTCCTTCTAACCCTAACACTCAATTGGCATATCCAAATCCTATGTGTCTTCCCTTTTACATTTCATTTTCCTCACTTTTGACAGTCTAGACACCATACCAAAAATTGTCCTATTCATAATATCATAGGTTATAGAGATTAGACTATTAAAGGCATTATCCATCCTATTCACTTTTTCTTGCAAATAATTTGTGTGGACCTTATAAATATGAAGGGTCATATCCTCTGATTTTACTGTTACCCTCAACTTCTCTTCGTTACAACCCTTGTCCATACATTTTCCATCCTCTTCATCTTCCTCGGAGTCCTTAATCTCTTCTTTCTCATTAAAAATTTTCTCTAGCTCCTCTTCCATACTAGCCATATCATCTTTTGGGTCCTCGCCTAACAAAAAATCCAATTATTTTTGGCTCATGTCTAAAGGCTCCTCCTATGTTGGGATATATTCCAAATCAAAAATCCTCTCATCATGTTCTTCAAAAGAAAGTATTTTTCCTTTAGCATTCTGACTTGCTAGTCTAGCTAAACTCCTTTCAAATTTTCCACTACTATAATCTTCAACCAATCTATCCTCCACTTCATCTAGAATGTTAATAGTAATGTTATTAACAATCCTAAAATCTTCTAGATCCTGGGATTTACATTTAGATCCAGAGAGTTTAACGAGAGATTTAGAAACCTGATAGGAGGCAAGATTGTTCATCCCCAACAACGGGGTTTTAAGAAGTAGAAGGAATAGCTTGGGGTTTCTTGGAATAAGAGGGAAGGGTAAACTTAACTCTTTCCTTAGAAAATTGAGCAAAAAAATCATTATGAGGGGAAGCATCCTTACATAGATCAACATGATTCTAGGTGTCCAACTTTGACTTCTTGCTAATGCTAGGGTTATGAAGGAGCAAATTGGGTTGCATATTTTTGGGTTCAATTTTTAAAGGTCTCATATAATTTGTAGGGCCTAGCAGAGGGGTAATGGTAGAGACATAATTTTAGAGTATTATAATCAATATATGATGCAAATGGGAAGAAGATTCTTTAGCCTTACACTGTTGTAGTGAGGAGAGCAAGAAAAAGGGGATGTTGATTTTCACTTTTCTCTTAATAAGATTTAAAAATGGGAAATGGTAGCCATGCACAGTAGTTTATCTACGCTCTAAAGTAAATTATTTCATAATGTGGACACTTACCAGGCCATAAGGAGGTAGAATTTTCTCACAGTATTAACCATTTTGGCACCTTTTTAGCTTCTCTTCCCCTTCTAGAAAGCTATCAATGAAACATAGATAATTTCCATTACTAACTTTAGTAACCTTTAAGCCTCTACACTCTAATCTCGTAGCTTCAACAATTAAATTTGGGGTAACTACAAAGCTTATGCTCCCAATATTAACCTTATCCTCCCTCCATAAATTGAAGAAATCAGAGATAATATCATCATTAAAACGTTTCATTTCCAAGAAAAAATGAATTATGTATGCCTTCTCAAAAAATTTCCATAATTCCACATTCTACTTCAAGGGCATAGAAGATAGTGGTTATGATCACTTTATGGGAACCCCCATATCCACTCTACACCCTTCAGTAACTCTTTGCATTTTAGACTACAACAAGAAGGCCCCACTTCCATACTTATAGATGACTCTAGGAAAATTCACCACCAACAATTCACCAATGGAAAATTCACCACTAGTAATTCACAATGGGAAAATTCATCACCATGACAAATTCATCACCAAATAAAATTCACCACCATTAATTTTTTTAATATATATTTGAAAATTTTGATTTTTTTCAAAGCAATAATTTGATTCATGATAATAAAAAATTAATTGCATTAACTTTAGAGAATTTAATTTATGTTAATAAAAATTAAAAAAAATCAATATATTTTATTTTATCAATCATCTATAATCAATTATACATATGAGAACTATATAATCTAATAATTGGTATTGTTAGCTATACCCCACAAGTAATCAGAAATATTGTTGATTTTGTTAGATTTAGCCACTACAGTTTTTATCCATTCAACATAATCTTTCTATTTTCTCTTTTTTTTCGCTCTTGACCACTTAAATATTGTTCAATTCAAATCTCATTATGCTCTATTCTCTTTCAATGTTGTCAATGAATTTCCAAATATTGGGATAATGTGCTAAAATTTGTTGTTTAAATCCTTTGTGCCAACCTTCAATTGAATTATTAGTTTTGGGAATTTTTTTTGAAAATCCCTCATAACAATTCCACATTTCAATTGGGAATTTCCATCGTCATCATTATTGACGTCTATTAGGACATCCAATCCATGTATCCTCAAAATAATCAACATCTTGAGCTTGAAGTGTGTCAAATGCGTTTAGTACATTCACGCATAGTTACAAATGCTAAGGCAGACAAAAAGTGCATACTCAGAGAAAATTCAACATCATTTTCATAACAATTATTTAATCTAGGAGCCTGTATTTTGTAAAAAATGAATTGGCAGAAATGAAAAAAACACCCATGTAATTCTGCCATTGGAAACATTGTTTTTGTTGTGCTTATCATAGCTTTTACAAAATCTATTGTTATTGATCTTGGCGATGTGAATGGTACCAAATATTTTATTTGTGAAGTAATCATATATACATATGTTCAATATTATTAGGAAAAAACACATATACTAAAGGTAGACAAGCATTTTTTTGTAGCCCATGCAGAGTATATAATTGGTAAAATAGTTGCGAAATAGTTTTAAAATTGCCATCAACATACCAGTGTTCACAATGTGCCAATGCTCAAAGATTTCTTTCGGTAGAAAATATCAAAATCCTGTTGCTATCAGGTTTAGATTCAAACAAAAAAAATTTATCTCCATGATTTTTTTTGTATATTCTTCAAAAAAATTAGGTTTTCTCGATGCATTGGGATAGCAGGCCCATCATATTGTTTAGCTCTTATATTTATTATTATTCTCTTCATGGTATCCATACTTGGAAGTTTATTAGCTATTGCTTGTTTGCATTTAGCAACAACACTTCCTATTACAAATTGCGTTGTATCACATGTATTTTTAGCATTTTCACTAATATCATTCAAAATTTTAGTGGCTTCAACTTTCGCTATATCTATAATATGGTTGTGCTCATTAAACTATTTAATGATCACGTCACCTTTAGTAGTCATGAGAGCACAAAACTTGGGTTTTTTATAATCTTCACATTTCCAACAAACTTTTTTTCAGTTTGTTTTTCTTTATAAAAGAAATAACAATGATGAAAATAAAACTTATATACCATATGTGCAATAGAGATGGAATGTGAAGGATAGTCGGTGGGCACAAAAATAAAAAAAATTAAAATAATGCAAATTAAAATAAAAGAGATGAATATAAATTACTATTAACCAAACCTAACACAAAAAAGAAATCAATTTTTAATATATTATGATGTTAAAAATAGTCATATCAAAATAAACATAAAAAATAATTACTATTGAGATGAATAAAAATTACTGTTAACCAAACCTAACACAAAAATAAATCATCTCAATAAATCAATTATTGGAAATTATAGAGGTGTATAATTATTGTTTTTTGGGTATCTCAATAAATAAATAGGTAAAAATCAATCTTAGAAGTTATCTCAATAAATAAATCATTATTATTGAGATGAATAGAAATTACTATGAATCAAACCTAACACAAAATCAATTTTTAAAATATTATCATGTTAAAAACATTCATATCAAAATAAACATAAAAAAAATAAAAAATAAAATTGTCAATAAATCATAACAAAGGTGAATTTTTTTTGAATGTTTCAAAGTTAGCAAAATATATATTAAAAAATATTAATGGCAGTTAATTTTGCGCTGTGGTGAATTGTTGGTGGTGAATTTTACTCGGCGATGAATTTTTTCATGGTGGTGAATTGTTGGGGATAAATTTTCTGTCGGTGAATTGTTGGTGATGAATTGTTCGTATACACCCACATTGTAGAAACTATAGTGTAGGAAAAATTATCCCTTTTTCATGCTTAATTTTGGAATTATTAATAATAAAATGAACTAAATGATGCCTTAATTTACTGTTATAATGTATATTTTACATATTCACATTGAGTTTAGGACCTAATTAAATAAAATGGACTTAATTGTGACTTAATTTTCACACTCATCCAGGGATTTATTAATTAATTGAGGTTAAAGTTCCCTTAATTAGTCCCTTTAATTCAAATCCAAGCCTAATCAATTACAATTTCCAAAGAGGAAAACCCAACATTCATTAATTCCACAACATAACACTTATCATTGAGTAATGTATGTCTGAGGTAACCGATCTAGGACCCATTCAACCAAGGGCGAATGGGACCTCACTTAGACCTAGGATGGTTCTACTTTAAATTATATTTTTGGAGGTATTTCAATGATTTCAAATGTATATTCACATGTTGTATTGTGTTATTTAGATTTTGGGAATTAATGTTGACATATGTATAAATAATATGTCATTTCACTGAGTTTCATCCTAATAATTTCAAGCAATTTGATCCTATTTTTTCATGAAAATATTCCTAAAGTGAAGTTGATGTTCAAGAGCATTTCAAGATATTCAAGGGAAAATTTGTTGAAGAATTATTGTAACATTCAAGATCCTATTATCATGTCAAATTCTCCTTACATCATGCATGTTATTTGAGCTAATATTTTTATGTGGCCTTCAAGATCCATTAAAACATTCAAAGGAATTGTTTCAAATCAAGTTTCAAAATAGAAATACACATCCATTGAAGCTATTTCATTCAAGTTATAGATCAATTTTTCAAGGTTCATAGAAGGGTTTGGTGAGTTGTGAAATTGCATTTGTTCACTCATCATTCATTCATTCCATTTTATTTTATTACAATGTTTAATTACCAAAATGGGGTTTGACCAAGGCAAACCCCCATTCACCAATAACAGAACATTTTTTCCTCTTGATTTTTGTTTGCAGATTTTAGGTGGAAGATCTCTTGAAGAGAAAAATTTCAAAGTTTTCAAAGTTTCATTTGTTGTCATCATTCTTGAAATTTCATGAAAATTGGCCTACAAAATTTATTTTCAATATTCCAACTAGGGAAACTATGGATATGGGAGTGCAAACATAGAAGAAGAGAACCCCAAAAAAAAACTTTTATAGAGCCCTAGCTAGGACCCATTCACCATAGGGTGAATTATTCCTTAGTAAGATTTGAAAAATAAGTTTTAATGATTGGTACACATCATTCTCCCTTTCTTAGATCTACATTTTGACTTATAGTTCCTTCAAAATTGAGCTAAGTAATATATTAGATGCACTTTGTAGATTGCATTTTCGAGTTATTTTTCTCTTTTAATCTTTCTCCCCAATGTGTTGTTTAATCAAGACCACCATCCTTGCAAAAAGAGAGAAATTTGTAGATTCACACTTTGACTTGATTCACCTTCAAGATTTTTAGTCGTTTCATTGTGTGGATCTAATTTTATAATGAATTGAGGAAAGATAGGATCCCTTTACCCTCTTTGGATCCACTTTTCCATTTGGGTATGTGTAGGATCATCATGGAAAAAATAGGCCCTTAAGTGGCAAAAAAATTAGAAAAATCAGAGTTAGGCAACTTGACGTAAAAATTTGAATAAGTTATCTATATTATTTCAAAAATATGTAAGAATAGAATCTGTAGCAAATTGAATTAAATTTCTAAAATACTAGGTTTGTTTAAAAAAATAAAAAATCTATTTGGTGAAAATTTGAAATTTCAATGGAGTGGTACTTAAATTTTAGGGAAAAAATAAGAAGTAGGTGTCTGTCTGACCACCCTAACCACAATAAAATGATAAAAAAAAATTATAAGATTTTTTATATAAGTAGAGGACTCATGCCCCGATGTGATGCATAACTTTTTTGTAATTTTTTTCCAAGTAAATAATTAATTATGAATTTTTTATTACAATTTTTTTAAAATATAAGAACTTGTATGTCTAACCACCTTAACTTGGTTAAAAATTCATGAAATTCCTTTTTCCTTTTTTTAATCCTATAGTATGCGAAGCATTGAATGTGACACATGTTTTGGATCCAAAAAATGTGATACCATTTGAAAGATATATATGTTTTTCAATCAGCCTATCAATCAAGACTTTAGTCATAATTTCAATAGAAAATGAGTAATAATTACTTGTTAAATTCAAAGTAAACCATTATTTATATCGGTGGAAAGCTGAGAATCTCCTTTAAAAACCATTTTCGTTTCATCAATTTTGGGTAAAAAAATAGTCCTTAGCCATATACCCATCATATTGCCACTTTTTGGCCCACCATGATCCTACACACCCATTTTTTCAACACTATGGGCACTCCTATTTTTCTTCATTTCATTTTGGTGAACCTGACATTGTATAACAAAATTTTGAAAATTGGACTCCTTTTAACCCTAGATCTAAGTAAATTGCACTAGTTTTCATTAGATTTGCATTAGCTGCATTAAATTTAGGGTTATTTAATCTTTCAATAGTTTTCATTGCATATAGAGGTTTAAATTTTCATTTTTGCATTGTTTAAATCTAAAAAATTCAAAAATTTGGATGCATAATACATTAATTTTGCATAGTGTTTGCATATTAGTGTACTTTTCATCATTCATATTAAAAAATTGAGTAAAAATTCCATTTCAAAAAGTTTCATATTGTTCATCATTTTCCCTTCATTTCACTTGCACGTAGACATTAAATTCTCAAAAAAATTGTCATAGAAGTTACAGTATAAAACTAGGCACAAAAAAATAAAACAACTCAAAATTTGCATTTTTCACTTTTTAAAAACCCTAACGTGGTGCCCATTCTCCATAGGGTGAATGAGTCCCTGTATAGAAATTTTAGGCAATTTTTTGGGTGCTTTTTAGTATCTAGTTTACATTTTTGTTGTTGCTTTCAAACCTAAGAATTGATTCCCTGAAACAATTTTTTTGTGAATTCAAAGTATTGATCATTTAGTTAGATTTTGCAACATCTTGGAAACCATTTCTTGCATATTTCAATTGAGGATAGTGTTAATTTTTTTCATTTTTACTTTTCTTTGAGAATCATTTCATAGCTTAGATATATTATTTTTCTTTTTACAATCATTAGAAAACAAAAATAAAAATAAAAACTTTAAACAAAAAAAATAAAATAAACAAAAACTAGTTAACCTTTAAACCCTTTAGTTGTGATTACTTTGACATGTTAGATGAATCCCTTAAGGAATTCATCTTAGCTAGATCATCCACTAAATCTTTGGTACAAGAGAATGCACATAGACAATCATGAAAATCATAGTTCCTCTTCTCCCAATACCTCACTTACTTGTGATGAAGGTATCTTGGTGGTAGAAGACCCAATTATTGAGTGTCATGAGAATCGTATGTGTCCCTCTTGTAATGCTACATTTTTCTCAACTCACACTAAGATGGATGGCATAGATAAAGATGTTAAGTTCACATTAGATTCCCCCTCACTAGAAGGTCATCTAAGTAACTTAGTTGAGGTTATGAATCAATAAATTAGATATCCTTTAATTAGTAAGCCTCCTAAGTCACCTCCCATCATAGAATCACCTAAAAAGAAAGCATCGACATGGAAAATTACTAGTAATATTTTTTTGCAGCAATCGAGTTACGATAATGTTGCTCACACATATAATACATGGAACAATATGCAACCCCAAACCATTCCCACTTCATTACCATTTCCTCAACCTATTTTTTCTAGTGCTCCTCATTTCCCTTTACATGGTGGAAAGGAGTATGCATTTTTTGAAGAAATTAAAAATCCTCTCGCTAATATATCCTTATGGGATCTTGTTCAAACATCACCTACATACAACGAATACTCCAAGAAATGTTACAAATGAAGAATATCTAATTTTATGTCAAATTGAATGATGTAGTATCCTCCTTTGATTCTATGGAAGTAAGAAAGTAATAAATTGCATTCCCTAAACATGAATTACCCTCGCTTGAGATACAAAATAAGAATGAATCCTTAATGATAAAGGTGATCATAATGAAACTGTAGTTAGGAACACTGTCATAGATAATGGAGTTCTTAATGTTTGTAGCATGGATCATCTCTTAGATAAAATTAGTGTGAACAAGAAGCTTATTCAACTTAATGATGTTAATATTTGTGGCTTTAAAAATGTTAATAGGAAACCATTAGGATTGATAACATTACCTATTGAGGTCGGGCCTATAGTTTCCTACCCCTATCCATATCATGCCAAGACATCTTTCATACAATATTCTCCTAGGGAGACAATGGATTCATGCTATGAAAGGAGTCATGTCTACTCTTCACCATGAGATGAAATTTGAATACAACAAAAAGATATACATGGTGGAAGTTGATGAATGAAGCTATCAATCAAAAATTCAACATGATCATAACACTTGCAATTCCCATAATGCTTTGATTCTAACTTCCAAAGTAGAACCTATACAAGTTGATGTTAATCCTAATTGTCTTTCACCTACAAAAAAATCTTTAGTGATGATTAGGGGTCGTTATATTTTATGCCTCATTTTAATGAATAATATAAAATCTCACACTAAAAGTTCAAAGAGTCATATACAAATGATTCATTTTTAGACACATGCTCTAGTGATGTTTGAATTTCATTATATTTTACACCTGCCTTTATGGGAGAGTAAAAACTCTCACAATCTAAACCAAAAAAACTTTGTGTTTCATTTTATCAACTTAGTTTTACATCTAACACCATCAACCCATGGTGGTGATATGGTTCCTTCAATTCCTATCCCTCATGAGAGGATGATGTGTAACTTTAATAAATGTAATAAGGTTTTCTGTTCTCGTGAAGAAGCTAATCCTTCTCAGAAGAATAAAACGTCTTCATTTGAGTTGGAAGAATCTTATGGTCATAAATACAAAATCCTTTCTAAGAATAGATATAATGAAAACATGGAGCAAAATGATAGAGAACAAGTGAATTCTATACCATACTCTTTTAACAAAGATCTAGGTTTACCACTGTAGTGTAGAAAAATGTATCTTTGGAAAATTTCACGCTTATTTGGGTCTTTCTTATGGATGTTGGCCTATTTTTTCTTATATTTAATGTTCTAATGTAGTCTACACATTCACATTAGGTCTTGGACCCTTGTGAATCAATAAGAATTCTATGATGCCTTATACCAGTGTTGTGAAGTGTTGTAACACATTTTCAAACTTTTCTAGGACCTTTTAAAGATGATTCACTTAAATAACCTCTTTATATCATTCAATAACCCTTATTTCAAAGTTTTGTAAAGTTTTGTAACAAACTTTCATGCTTTTCTAGGCTTGTCATCAATAATTTAACCCTTTCTTATGTTTAAATGACCCCTTTATGCATTTATAAGCCTTACTTAAGTTTATTTTTAAGAATAATCACGTTAAAAATAATTTAATGCACTTTAATTCCCAACAACCACTTAAAATGACTTTGTGGGACCAAGTCACCACTAGGAGCGACTTAGTCCCACTTGGCTCAAAAATCAAAACTATTTCAAAATTATGGCAAGATATTATTTTCTAAACCTTGAGGTCTACATGTGATGTGGTATTTCTTGGGAAATTTTGTACAATCATGTATAAATAAGGGTTTTTTCCTCTCATTTCACCCCCATTCACTTACTAATTCATTCAAGCAATCATCAAGCATTTACTTAAGCATTCTAGGCATTTTCAAGTATACATCCATTGGAGCTTTTACTTACATATCTTCAAATTTCTACTTAAAAGGTTTGGTGAGTTGTATCATTGCATATTGTTCATTCATCAATCTCTTTTCATTTCATTTCATTTTTAAGGGTTTAATTACCAAACTAGGGTTTGACCAAGGCAAACCACTATTCACTAACCCTTAACACTTTTTCCCCTCTTTGCATGTGTCTTGCAAGTCTTGTATGAAAATTTGTCAAAGAGAAAGGTGTGAAAAGTTGTCATCAATTCATAAAATTCATTCAAAATCAAAAAAACCCTAAAAGAAGTTTGGACAACACCTATATGTCAAGTTCCACATATTTGGAACTGTAATCCTATCAAGAACCAAAGTGCAGACTGAGAGCTATAGATTGCAACTTTGAATTTCCTAAAATTTGAAGGTGGAATAAGTCACCATAAATGGTGAATTAGTCCCACTACTAGGCCTAAAAAGTGTTTTTTGTAGTTTTGGATACACTTTTGGCTGAAACCTGTTCTAGCAAGACTTATGTGAAATAGGACTAAGTCACCTATTTTAGTGTAAGTGTTCTAGTAGGATTCAATAATGATTTATGTAGGATTCTAGAGATCCTCTACATCACTTTCCAGTTTCCAGGCATACCTCTCTAGTCTCATTAATTTTTGTTATAGTTTGTTTGCATTTTTAGTCCATTTTGCATATCACAATGTGTTTTATAACAATGTTCATTTTATTAGTTTTGAATTAATAATCTATCTCTTTTATCAGTTCTTTGCATCTAGGACATTCTATTTAGACATATTTCAGTCATATTTGCATTATTCTTGAGTGAACCATAAAGGTTTTTGGGATACCTCTCTCCTTTTAGGTGCAAAACCCTAGAAGTGCAAGAGAGTCTCCTATCCCTAAAAATATGTAGTTCATTTTGGTGAACTTTCATTTAGAACATTATATTTCTAATTTCAAGTGCATTTAGATCCAAGGAATATCTTACATCAACATTACATTGCATTTTGTATTGTTTACATTGTATCTTAGGGTTCCCCAATTTGCATTAGTGAAAAGCTCATATAGCTTGCATTTTTGCATTGCATTTCATTAAAAATCAACAAAATTCTACATTTTCATATTATATCTGCATCTAAGAACCTAAAAAGCATAAAAATCCATTCAAAATTTTTAAAATTTTTCAAAAAAATCACTCCCTGGACTCATTCCCCACCTTGGGTGACTTAGTCTAGTTGCATATTTTGCACTGCAATTTCTTTCATTTCTATTTCATTTTCCACATTTCTATTTTTTGTTATTACATTTTTGTTACTATTTCTAGATTTACTGTTTTCTTCAATTTATTGCACTTAGTTTTCTTTCATTCCTTTGCATCATGGCTATTTGCTTTAACAAGATTTGGATGTGCTTAAAATAATTAGTTGACATGTCAAGATGTGCCTTTGGAACTAATCCTAATGAAATTGAACTTTCACATGCTCCTTTAACCCCTCATGAATGGCCTCCTCGTGATGTTGGCATCATTGGAGAAGATGATGAAATCATGCATGAGTTCCTAAATGAATGCCTTGACAACCTTGAAGCTAATGCATCCTTTTATCCATCTATGAAACAACCTGACTTCCTATAGTACCACCTCCTAATATGTTTGGTTACATCCTAAAACAAATGAAGAACCTAAGTTCCCCACAGAAGGTGAACCTCATTCTTCTAAAGAAACAAAAACTCAATCATTTTATGATAACAAAGTAACAAATACTCCAATCAACCTTAAAGAAACCTATGGAAAAGGTTTTACCATTTTGAGCAAAAAGATGTGACACAACAACTGAACATGACATTGATCAACTCTTAGAACAAAATCCAAAAGATGAAAACACAATGGGATTAATTTATCAAGATCCCTCTCATAATAGCAAGCCTCCTAGAGAATATTTAAGGCTTCATGATGATGGAACAATGATCTTTGATTCCCCTCCGCATCTCAATGTCCTCCTTTCTTGAGAGCAACCCTTGAATGGTAACAATGAAAAGTATGAGAGGATCACTTTGGGTCCTCCTTCAATTCGAGAAAAGGGTGAATGTCGCAAATGCAAGAGACCTTACAAGTTACAAAAACTAAAGTTTCCTCTTTGTCCACCACCTGAATGTGAAAGGAAATTGCAAATAATTTTAAACAAATGACTCATACTATTACCACCTATGAATATGTTGGTGATATATCCTAAAGATTTTAATGTTCAACATTGTGTATATCATCCCGATCTTGGACATAGAAGTGATTAGTGTCATAAATTGAAATAAATACTTAGCAAGTATCATTTAAATGGTGATAATTGCTATCCAATAATTCCATAAACCACTCTCCGACTCCTTTTCATGTCATAGTTGTAGAAAATTCTCTTCTCACTATTACATGACCTTTCCCATTACCTACCTTGGCTTATTCTTTCCTTGCACCCAATGGGGGAAAGAAGTTGCTAGCCTTGTCCTAGTAATGCATTTGTCATTGTCCCTTAGATGCGTTATTCACCTTCCACTTATACTGACTAAATTTGGGAGGCAGATGACTTTCTGGATGGTTGACTCACCTTTTCCTTACAATTCTTTTTTATCTTCATTTTCTTTTTCTTTTTTTTGTTTGCATGTGGGTATGTGCAGGATCATCATGGAAAAAATAGGTCCTTAAATGACAAAAAATTCAAAAAAATCAGAGTTAGGAAACTTGACGTAAAAATTTGAATAAGTATCTATATTATTTCAAAAATATGTAAGAATAGAATCTAGAGAAAATTGAATTTAGTTTCTAAACTACTAGGTTTGTTTAAAAGAAAATAAAATCTATTTGGTGAAAATTTGAAATTTCAATGTAGTGGTACTTAAATTTCAGGGAAAAAATAAGAAGTAGGTGTCTATCGACCACCCTAACCACAATAAAATGATAATGTTTTTTATAAAATTTTAGATATAAGTAGAGGACTCATGCCCCAATGTGATGCATATTTTTTGTATTTTTTTCCAAGTAAATAATTAATTATGATATTTTATTACAACACTTTAAAAATATAAAAAATCATATGTCGACCACCTTAACTTGGTCAAAACTTCATGAAATTCATTTTTTTTAATCCTATAGTATGTGAAGCATAGAATGTGACACATGTTTTGGATTTAAAAATGTGATACCATTTGAAAGTTGTAGATATTTTTCAATCAGCTTATCAATTAGGACTTTAGTTGTAATTTGAATAGAAAATGAATAATAATTACTTATTAAATTCAAAGTAAAGCATAATTTATATCAATGGAAAGCTGAGAATCTCCTTTAAAAACCCTTTTCGTTTCATCAATTTGGGGTAAGAAAAAAGTCATCAGCCACATACCCATCATATTGCCACTTTTTGGCCCACCATGATCCCGCACATACCCATGTACGTAATGTGATCCCTTGTGGTGTTTTATTTGATGTGTTCTCTCTCTTTGTGACTTTCCTCTATTTGTACCTTCATTCATCTCTATGTCGTACATCAATTTTTCCTTTTTTCCTTTTTTTTTCTTGTGTTTTCCTTTCGAGGATGATGCAAGGAATTGAAACATTCATGTCTCTTTCATGATGACCCAAAAGGATTTTCTTTTTCATTGTATTTTCTTTTTCTTTTTTTTTTCCTTTTGGGGATGACGCAAGGCATTGAGCCATTCGTGTCTCCTTCATGTTGACCCAAAAGATTTTCATTTTTCTTTCATCTATCCTTTTTCATTTGCCTTTTGTTTTCCTTTTGGGGATGACACCAAGCATTAAGACACCCTATGTCTCTTCCATGTTGACCTAGAAGGTTCTTTCTTTTTCCTTGTTTTTTCTATCTTTGTGTCATTCTTCTAGTTCTATGTATTTGGGGGATGATAACAGTTCAAAGCTCTCTAAACAACATTGTAGCAAAGAACATACTAACCCAAAATCCATAGTTCCCTTATATGTTTGGTGTTTTCATTTTGGGTGCAATCCCCTTTTATTTCATTTTCCTTTTCTTTACATGACCTAGCCTTACTCAAAAACATATGACTTCACATAAGGGCTTTCCAAGTTGGTTCTCATGTTTTCTTTATTGTTTGCATTTTTCATTTGCTACTTTAAAGTAACTACTCATAGAATGATGTGTAGCAATTCCATTAAATTGGGGGCATACATTGGCATTATTCTTTTTCATTTTCCTTTTCTTGGTTCTTAGTGAAACATTCTTACTTCATATAATGTGTTTATCACTTTATGGATGACATTGGGTGTGATGTCCTTCATGAGCATGATTTATCATAGTATATTACATTCCTCTTAATGGCTTGATCCAACACACTGCATCCCCTAAGTTGTGAATTTTCTATTCTTGGATCAGTCCTCTCTTTGAGACATTAGGCACAATGTTCCTAAGTTAAAGACCTTGCATGAGCTAAGAAATAATCCTTTGAACATCCTTTTCATGTTACATTTTTCATTTTTTATATGGTCACCTTGCATAACACAACTTGCATTCCTGTGGTGCCATCACATTTGTTCATGAGCTCTAATCATACGATGTTTTATTTGTCTCGTAAAGCTCAAAAATTCATTTCCTTTTGTGGTGCCTTATCAAAGTTATCAAGATTTATAACTTTGGTATGGTTGAGTGGGAATCCCATTCTGATAAATGGCTTTCCCCATAGCCACCTCTGTGTGTGTGAGTTCATACCATCCATGAGTGTATGTTCCTCACCTTTTAGGCCTTCTCACTTGGTGAACATCCATGAGTTTTGTCACCTCAGAGTGAGTATGTGTTTTTTTGGACACACAACCTAGATATAATCCACAATAGGATGGAAAAATGATCAAATCTTGAATCAATTCTCTTTTTTCTCTCCTTCTCTCCCTTCCATTCTTTTACATCATTTTCATGTGTATTCTCGTACCATAGAAAAAAGTATCTCTTGCTCAATTTCGGAATAATTGATGATAAATTGGACTTAATGAGGCCTTTATTTAGTGTTGTGAGGTGTTTTACACATCCACATTAGGTCTTGAACCCTTGCCAATTGAATAAAATGAATGTCTTCTAAAAGATGTTGTAAAGTGTTGTAAATGACTTTCAAACTTTTCTAGACTTTTATTAAGCATTCAAGTCTAATGGTCCTCCCCCCCCCACTTTTCAATTAAATATTATTTTAATTCAAAAGTTAGCTTTTCCCTCTTCTTCTATAATTAAATAATTATTTCAATTATTTAATTATTTATTAGCCTTTTCTCTCCATAAATAAATGTTATATTTATCCTCTCTTTATCTGCCCAATTAAATAATTATTTTAATTATTTAATTATCCCTTCCCTCTCCATCAAATAATTATTTTTAATTATTTAATGTTTAACACTCCACCTTTCGTCTATAATTAAATAATTATTTTTAATTATTTAAAGATCTATTTTTTTTCTCACCTTTCTCTTTAGATAAATAAAATCAAAATTTTATTTATTTCTCCTATGTTGGCTACCTAAATCAAATAATCTTTATTATTTAATTTCTCTTACCACCTCCTTTTTTGTGCCAATCTTATCTTCCACCACAAGTCTTTATCTATCCATGTTTTTCTTCTCTCAATTAACCTCCACCCTTGATTAAGTTATTTTCTAACTTAATCTTGGCCCTTGATCATAATCCTTATTGTTAACTCCTTTCTATAAAAGGAGACCTTTAACCCTAATTCATAATAGTTCATTCATTTTCATAACTCAAGCAAGCTAGGGTTTAGCATTTTGAGTCTTCACAAGAAAGCATCTTAAAGAACATCATCAAGGAATTCAAGGGCAAGATTCTTCATCCATTGTTGTTGTAATTTAAGATCATTTATCATGATCTAGGTACTTTGAAGACTTAGAACTCATTGACGATTAGGTTGGAAAGCTTTTTGAATTCATCTCTACTTTTTCAAGGTCAAAACCTACACAAAAAGTCACCAATAGTGCTAAAAGTCAAGGTTTCAAATCCTGAAACTTGGAGGTGTAGATTGAGAAAACTGAAAGCTTTAGATTCCATTTTTGAGTTTTCAAAAAAGTTAGAATAGAATAATTTACCCAAAGTGGTGAATGATTCCCACTGTACGTATTTTTTAGTGTTTTTGTAGATTTGGACACCTATTTGGCTAAAATGGGCCCTAGTGTAGTTTTTTGGAATTGGGATTGATTTTCCCAGAATGGCGAATGAGTCCCACCAAGCCTAAAAAGCATCATTTTCAGAATTTCAGAGTCATTTCCATTCCTCAGAAAGTTTATAGGTGCACACATTCAATTTTATAGCTTTCTATTTTGTTTTACTTGCATTTCTACTCATCTTTCTAGGTCTTTTTGCATACAACACCATGTTTTCAAACACTTTGCATTTCTTTAGTTTTCATTCAATATTTGATCTATTTCATTAGTTTTTTGCATTTATCCCATTACATTTAGAGGCATTTTAATCATACCCACATTATTTTTAGTGAACCACATAGATTTTTGTGTGGGATCTATCTCTTTCCCTTTAGCTAAAAAACCCTAATTGAGCAAGGGATTCATAGCATCCTACACCCCTAAAATCTATGGTTCATTTTGGTGAACCTGATTTTCGAATACCTTCTTGTCTAATTTGGAGTCCACCATCATCCTTCAATTCACTTGCATTGCATTTTGCATTAGTTAAGTTGCATTCTAGGGTTTCAAATTTTGCATTAGTGAAAGTGCATATAGGTTGCATTTTTGCATATTAAATCATTAAAAATTTGTGAATTTTTTCATTTGCATCCTAGGTCTACATCATATAGCATACAAAACATAAAAACCAACCAAAAAAATTTAAAAAATATGAAAAAAACCCCCTTGGGCGAATCAGTCCCTTTTCACCCCTAAAATTGCCTTTTATAGAGCTAAAAACCCTACTTTTAAGCTTTTGATTATTGCCATAACCTATCTGTATCAGTTGGTTGAGTTTTTGTAACATGTATTTCATTAGATCTAGCTTAAAATAGCTCATTTCATGCACTACTTAATTTCACATTTGCATTCGCAACATTTCATTTCCAGATCATTGCATAGTGTAATCAATAAATTACCTTGTTTGAAATCTAAAAAAATTGAATTTCATCTTGTGTCTTTCTAACATTACAGTTTACATTTGCATAACTTCTATTACATTTAAATCATTAGAAATAAGCATTGTTTACATTCATGGAAATTATGGATAGCATTAGAGTTTTGCAATTTCCATTTTTAGCATTAGTTCCTAGTTCATTTAGATGAAATTCTTAAGAAAATGAAAAAAAATAAAAAAAATCAAACGACTCAATTTAAAAGATGATTCAATTTAGAAAAAGCATAACATCCAATCCATTTAGTAGTCATGACTTAGACATGTTATATGAATCCCTTAAAGACTTCATCTCTCCTAGATTATCCACTAAAGGGTATGTGCAGGGTCATGATGGGCCAAAAAGTGGCAATATGATGGGTATATATAGGATATGTGGTTGACGACTTTTTTTTAACCCAAAATTGATGAAATGAAAAGGGTTTTTAAAGAATATTCTTAGCTTTCCACCAATATAAATTATGATTTTTTTTTTAATTTAATAAATTATTATTATTTATTTTCCATCTGAATTATGACTAAATTCCTAATTGATAGGTTGATTGAAAAACATCTATAGCTTTCAAAAGACATCACATTTTTTGAATACTAAACATGGGTCACACTCTATGCTTTGCATACTATAGGATTAAAACAAGAAAAACTAGATTTCATGGAGTTTTGACCAAGTTAAGGTGGTCAAACATACGAGATTTTATATTTTTTAAAATCTGTAATAAAAAATTCATAATTAGTTATTTACTTGGAAACAAATTACAAAAAAACATGCATCACATCAGGACATGAGTCCTCTAACTATATATAAAATATTATAAAAAAATATTATCATTTTATTATGGTTAGGGTGGTCAGACAGACACCTACTTCTTGTTTTTTCCCTAAAATTTAAGTACTACTACATTGAATTTTCAAATTTTTAGCAAATAGATTTTCCTTTTTAAAAAAATAAGCCTAGTAGATTAGAAACTACATTCAATTTTCTATAGATTATATTCTTACAAATTTTTGAAATAATATAGATAACTTATTCAAATTTTTACATCAAGTTGCCTAACTTTGATTTTTCTAATTTTTTTGCCACTTAAGGGCCTATTTTTTCCATGATGATCCTACACATGCCCTAAAGGTTTGACACAAGAGGATGCAAGAATCGATACTCATGATAATCATATTTTTTCTTCTCTTGATATCTCTCCCATTGGTGGTGAAGGTATCTTGACGAAAGAAGACACAATCATTGAATATCATGAAAGTATTCATTGTCTTCCTCCTCCCCCTTGGAAAGACAAAACTGAGATCATGGCCACTACTCCCAACACCTCCCCTAATTGTGAAAATGCTTTAGTGAATAAGGATACAATCGTGAATGGTCATGAAAAACACATTTGTGTGGAGGATATGATTGAGAGCTATGAAAATCCTACCTCTCCCACTCAAGAAGACATTCTAGGACATGAGGATGTAAGTGTAGATAATCATTACAATCAAACCTTTTCTTCTCCTAATATCTTCTCTGGACATGAAGAAGATAGTTTGGTGTTAAAAGATATCCTCATTGAGACTCATGAGAATCTTATTCCTCCCTTTTGGAATGACTAATTTGAACAAAAAATTCCAATCATTGGTAACCATGAAACTGCTAGTCATCCTTCCATTCTCTTTCCTAGCTATAAGAGTTTCTTAGTGCAAGAGAATAACAATGTCGACACACTCCATACTTCGACACCCTCTAATATCTCTTTTATTTGTGAGAATAAAATGATAGAAGAATTTGAAAGCATAAAAAATCATGATAATCATAGTTTCTCTTCTCCCACTATCTCTCCTACATGTGACAAAGGTATTTTGGAGCTAGAAGATACACCCATTGAGAATCATGACAATGTTGAAATCTTCTCTAATCTAACTTCTACTTTGGAAGATATCATGGAACAAGAGAATGAAATTATAAACACATCTCTTAACATCCCTCTACCTACTCTTTATTCATCTTCTAACTTCTCCCCTATTTTTGAGAATTTTTATGTGAGAAATCATAATAATCACATTATTTGTGAGGAGGATATGTTGGCATTAGATGATCGAACCTTTCAGACCCATGATAATTCTCTTTATTTTTCTTCCCCTATTTGGAAGAAATTATTGGACAAAGGGATATAATCATATATAATCATGATAAACATACTTTTTCTTCTCCTAATGTCTCTTCTAATAGTGAAGAAGATATTTTGGGATTATATGAACTATTCATTGAAAATCATGAGAATATTCTTGATCCCTTTCCTATTGTTTCCCCCATCCAAGAATACATAATTCAGCAAAAGGATCCAATCATTGAAAAACAAGAATGTGATGCTTTTTCTTCTCTTGATGCCTCCTCTACTTGTGATGAAGATACTATACAAAACCTATAAATGGAATGTGATCAACATCTTGTTTTATTTTCTCCTAAAAACTCTCCTAATAGGGAAGGTATTATGGTACAATAAAACACCAACAATATCATATGCAAACCAAAAATCAATCTCGCTTTGAAGCCTCTTGACTCACTTGATATGGATCTAGCCTTGATGTCAATCTTAGGAGTTCATGATAAGTCACTCTCTACTCCTCAAAACAACATGATTACATGTGCTATGATTAGTACCCATCAAAATTATATAGAACAACAAAATAAAATTGAAGAGGTCTCAAAAACCTTTGAATCCATACCTATATCCAAGGGAGAATACAAGATCATACCAAAAGATTCTAACCAAATCCAAGAGAAATTGGTAACAACAATATAAAATTCAATAGCATCCTCTTTAACTACCTTACATGCAAAGACCGCATCCAAGACAAACTTTGAGGAAATTGAAAAACCACTAAATCCAACAAAGGAAACCAAAAAACTTGGGAAAGGATTTGATACTATAGAACAAGGTATCCTTGTCCCTATAACACCTAGAATGCAAAAAATAATTCATGATCTTGGTTATTGTCCCTCCAAACAAATACCTTCAATCAATCTCAACACCATCACAAACAATTCTTCCAATAACACTTTAACCTTGATACATCCTAAACTGATAGACATCTCATTACATATGTATCAAGCAGAAACTTTGTTTACTTATCAACATAAATAACATTAGTTGCTTCTCCTTTCCATAGTTGCATGTTTTATATTCCTCACAAGGATCATCATATCATCATCCATTCCAAGTTCATCTTTTTTCCACATTAAGTGGGGGAAAGAAGTAAGG
The DNA here is from genome assembly GCA_007258455.2 of Sequoia sempervirens. Classification (NCBI taxonomy): domain Eukaryota; kingdom Viridiplantae; phylum Streptophyta; class Pinopsida; order Cupressales; family Cupressaceae; genus Sequoia; species Sequoia sempervirens. The sequence goes on from VDFB02265772.1 coordinate 78,651, forward strand.
TCACCTTGTCCTCGTATCTCACTTATCATTGTCTCTTTTGACTAATTGTTAACCTTTCATGAACATATAAGAGAAAGCTTGGGATGGGGACAGCATGTCTTAAGTTGACTCACATGTGACATGCTCATTCATGGTGTAGCTCAATTTGGAAACATATGACTTAGTATAGGGCTTTCCAATTTGGATCTCGTGTCTTCTTTCATTAGCTACTTTAAAGCAATTTCTCATAATGATGGTGTTACCAACTGCTTTAAAGTGGGAGCATACATAGACAACATGTTTGTGCAAATTTCATGGTGTTATTTTTCTTTTTCTTGTTATGTGTCCTCTTCTTGGTGGTGTCATTGGATTTGATGCCTTCCAAGAATGTACAATCAACTGAAGTTGCTTGATGTGAAAGAGGCATCCCATGGATAACAATCTGACAGCCTGACTTGTCCTCTCTTAGAGAAATTAGTCACAATTCTCCCTAAGAAGAAGACCCTACATGAACTAATAAAAATCCCCTTTAGCAAAATTCTTTACATATTCAAAAACATTTACAAAAATCATTACATTGTGGTGCCTTATCAATGTTGTTAGGAGCATAACTTTAGTATGGTTAGTATGATGGGAAGTTGACACACTAGCATGACTTTCTCACTAAACCACTTCTTTGGACATCTCACCCCACAAACGACCTGATATATTGTGGCCCCAAAGTGAGCACATATTTTCCACCTCGTTATCATTTCTATTTAGTTCTTGACATCAAGCATGATTGCGTATCTTGTTTTCCTGCATATTATACACCTTGTGTGTGTCCTCTTGTGCTTATGTTGGTCTGACTTAGGATCTTGGATCCTTGGTGATTGATCACTTCCTTCATCTTTGGTATCCTATACCATATGAATTGGTATGATTGGACCCCTCTTGCATGTCTACTTTAGTGTCAGTTTGAAGTAGGTTCATCCTCTCACTAAAGTGGGGGCTAAATGTACCATAGAAAAAAGTATTTCTTACCCAATTTGGGAATACTTATTGATAACTTGGACTTAATGAGGCCTTGATTTATTGTTGTGAGGTGTTTTACACATCCACATTAGGTCTTGGACAATTGAAAATTCAATAAAATGCATGTCTTCTAGAAGGTGTTGTAAAGTGTTGTAAATGACTTTCACACTTTTCTAGACTTTAATTATGAATTCAAGTCTAATGGTCCTTGCCCCGCCCCCCCCCCAACTTTTGAATTAAATATTATTTTAATTCAAAAGTTATTTTTCCCCTCTTCTTCTATAATTAAATAATTATTTCAATTATTTAATTATTCATTAGCCTTTTCTCTCCATAAATATATGCTATACTTATCCTTTCTTTATCTCCCCAATTAAATAATTATTTTGATTATTTAATTATCCCTTCCCTCTCCATTAAATAATTATTTTTAATTCTTTAAATATCTAATTATTTGTTCTCACATTTCTCTTTAAATAAGTAAAATCAAAATTTAATTTATTTCTCCTATGTTGGCCACCTAAATTAAATAATCTTTATTATTTAATTTCTCTTACCACCTCTTTTTCTATGCCAATCTTATCTTCCACCATAAGTCTTTATCTATCCATGCTTTTCTTCTCTCAATTAACCTCCACCCTTGATTAAGTTATTTTCTAATTTAATCTTGGCCCTTGATCATAATCCTTATTCTTAACTCTTTTCTATAAAAGGAGACCTTTAAACCCTAATTCATAATAGTTCATTCATTTTCATAACTCCAGCAAGCTAGGGTTTAGCATTTTGAGTCTTCACAAGGAAGCATGTTCAAGAACATCATCAAGGAATTCAAGGGAAAGATTCTTCATCCATTGTTGCAGAAATTCAAGATCTTTTATCATGATCTAGGTACTTTGAAGACTTAGAAATAATTAAAGATTAGGTTACAAAACTTGTTGAATTCATCTCTACTTTTGCAAGGTCAAAACCAATACAAAAATTTACTAATAGTGCTAAAAATCAAGGTTTCAGATCCACACACCTAGAGGTACAGATTGAGCAGACCTAAAGCTTCAAATTCCATTTTTGAGTTTTCAAAAAATCCAAAATTGACTAATTCACCCAGACTGGTGAATGAGTCCCACTGTACCTATTTTCAGGAGATTTTTGTTGATTTGGACACCCATTTGGCTAAAATGGTCCTTGATGAAGTTTTCTGAAACTAGGAATGATTCACCCAAAATGGTGAATGAGTCCCACCAGGCCTAAAAACTAGCATTTTTAGAATTTCAGAGTCATATCCAGTCCTCAGCGAGTTTACAGGTGCACACATTCAGTTTTATAGCTTTATGTTTTTTCTTACTTTCATTTCCACTCATCTTTCTAGGTCTTTTTGCATACAACAATGTGTTTTCAAACACATTGCATTTCATTAGTTTTCATTCAATATTTGATCTATTTTACTAGTTTTCTAAATTTATGACATTATATTTAGAAACATTTTAATTATACTCACATTAGTTTGAGTGAACAACATACATTTTTGTGGGGGATCTATCTCTTTTCCTTTAGGTGAAAAACCCTAATTGAGCAAGAGAGTCATAGCATCCTACACCCCTAAAATCTATGGTTCAGTTCCTTTGTGCTAATGTTTGGTTTTTCATGGGATCCTAATCCTATGCACTTGATCACCCATCTTGATTATTGTTGTCTCATCTTTCCAACATGGGTGCATTTGGATCCCTCTTAATGTACATGTTTGACTACTTTAGTGTGAGTTTGAAGAAATCTCATCCTCTCACTAAAGTGGGGGCTAGATGTAGCATAGAAAATGTATCTTTGGACATTTTCACACTCATTTGGGTCTTTCATATGGATGTTGGCCTAGTTTTTCCTATATTTAATGTTGTAATATAGTCAACAAATTGACATTAGGTCTTGGACCCTTTTGAATCAATAAGAATTCTATGATGCCTTGTAAGAGTGTTGTGAAGTGTTGTAACACATTCTCACACTTTTCTAGAACATTTTAATATAATTCACTTAAATAACCTCTTTTTTATCATTCACCGAGCCTTATTTCAAAGTGTTGTAAAGTGTTGTAACAAACTTTCATGCTTTTCTAGGCTTGTCATCAATAATTTAATCCTTTCTTATGTTTAAATGACCCCTTTATACACTTACAAGCCTTACTTAATTGTATTTTTTTCAATAATCCCGTTAAACATCATTTAATACACTATAATTCCTGACACCCCCTTAAAATTCCCTAGTGGAACTAAGTCACCACTAGGGGCGACTTAGTCCCACTTGGCTCAAAAATCAAAATTATTTCAAAATTTTGGTGGGATATTATTTTCTAAACCTTGAGGTCAGCTTGTGATGTGGTATTGGAAAATTTTCTGCAATCATGTATAAATATAGGGTTTTTCCTCTCATTTTTCCTCTCATTTCACCCCCGTTCACTTACTAATTCATTCAAGCAACCATCAAGAATTCACTTAAGCTTATAGGAATTTTCAAGTACACATCCATTGGAGATTCTACTTGCATATCTTCATATTTCTACTTCAAATGTTTGGTGAGTTGTAGCATTTCATGTTGTTCATTCATCAATCTCTTTTCATTTCATTTTCAAGGGTTTAATTACCAAACTGGGGTTTGACCAATGTAAACCCCTATTCACTAACCCTTAACACATTTCCCTCCCTTTGCATGTGTGTTGTAGTTCTTGTATGAAGATTTGTCAGGGATCAAGGTGTGAAAAGTTGCATCAATTCATCAAAGTCATTCAAAGTTAACAAAACCCTAAAAGAAGCTTGGAGAACACCTACAAGTCAGATTTTGTATCAATGGTGAATTAGTTCCACTATTAGGCCTGAAAAGTGTTTTCTACAGTTCGGGATACCCTTTTCACCAAAACCTGTTCCGGCATAATTTCCCCGAAATAGGACTAACTCGCCCAGTTTGGCGTAAGTGTCCCAGCAGGCTTCAATAGTGATTTATTTAAGATTCTAGAGATCCTCTACATCACTTTCTAGTTTCCAAGTGCAGCTCTCCAGTCTCATTAATTTTTACATATCACAATGTGTTTTCAAAAAAAGTGCATTTTATTAGTTCTTTGCAAGAGAGCTTCCTATCCGCAAAAATCTATGGTTCAACCACCTTTATCCCCATATTCATTTAAGGCCTTATCATCTATTGTGTGCATGAAATTTTGTGCTAAGAAAGAAATATACCCTATTGTTGATCAAGAGAGTATCTTGTCAAGACTCCTCCAAGATCACTTTATATATCTCCCTCCAAAAACACGAAAGAATTTTTACAACAAAAGTTCATATTGTGCATATCATAGAATTCATAGTCATTCTATTAATGAATGTAAGGCTTTGAGTAATAAAATTCAATATCTTTAAGATTTTGGTGCTCTTCCTTGTGTTGAAGCACCTATTTCCTCTGGCAATTAACATTGATTTGCATTACCTATCTCGGATCATCCTTGTCCTACACTTAGTGGGGGCAAGGGGTTTGATAGCATTGTCCTAGTTTGGCACTTTATGTTGTCCCTTTGGCTATTTTTCCACCTTATGCATATATAGAGCAAGATTCGTATGTGGATGACCTGCTATAGGTAGACTCACATGTGCCTTACTAGTCTTTTTCTTTGTTTTTTTTCATGTTCTTTGTGTCATTTCATGTGTTTAATGTGATCTCCCTCATAGTTTTATGTTTGATATATCTCTCTCTTCATGTGCATTCCTCTATTTGTACCTACATTCTCCTCTAAGTTGTAAACATTTATCCTTTCAATTTTCTTATTTTTTTCTTTTTGGGATCACCCAATGCGTCGAGACATCTAAGTCTCTTCAATGTTCACCTAAAATATTTTTCTTTGTTTTCACTCTCTATGTGTGATCATTCTTGTTCTATGAGTATTTGGGGAATGATGACATTTTCTTGATCTATAAAATACATTGTAGCAAAGATATACTGACCCTGAATCTGTATATCCCCTATGTGTTTTTGAGGAAACCCCTTTTCATGGTGTAGTTTCATTTGGAAACATATGACTTGGAATAGGGCTTACCGAGTAAACTCTCATGTCCTCTTTATGGTTTGCATTGACTACTTACTACTTTAAAGTTATTGCTCACAAAAAATGGTGTAGAAATTCCTTTAAAATGGGGACATACATTGGCATTATTTTCATCACTCACGTTTCTTTGTGCGATTTTATTTCTTCTTCTCATGCATCATTTTCTAGGTGGTGTCATTGGGTTTGATGTCCTCTAAGATCATGATATTTCTTAGCATATGACTTTCCTCTTAGTGGTGATACTATGCATTGCATTCCCTAAGTTGCAAATCTTTTATCGTAGATTTTTCCTCTCTTGAATACATTAGGCACGATGATCCCTAAGGAGAGACCTTACACAAATTAAGTGAAGTACCTTTGAATAAAACCCTTTATATGTGTATAATATTCATAAGTGTTTAGCATAATGCAACATGTTAACCGTGTGAAGCTTGAACCCTTCCCTATAAGGCTACCAAGCATAATGCACCTTGTTTTCTAGTAGATCCTTTCCCTTATCAATAGGTGTTTAGCATAACACAACTTGTTAAGCCTTATGAAGCTTGAAACCAAAATGTGTATGGTGCCTTATTGACCTCGTCAAGAGGATAGCTTTGATATGGTATGGGAGCCTAATAAAATTCTCTCATTTTCCACTCATTGGGGAGTCACCTAGTGGGCAACCTGAGGTTCCATTAGCCCCTATGTGTTGCATACATATGTGCCTTGAATATCTACTTTAGTGTGAGTTTTATATGGGTTCATACACTCACTAAATTGGGGACTAAATGTAGTGTAGGAAAAAGTATTCTTTTTTCACACTGAATTTGAAAATAATTAATAATAAAATGAACAAAATGATACCTTGATTTAGTGTTGTAATATGTATTTTAAATATTCACATTGATTTTAGGGCCTAATTAAATAAAATGGACTTAATTGTGCCTTAATATGGAGTTGTAAAGTGTACCCTTACACTTTCAAACTCATATAGTGCTAAGTTATTAATTAATTCATGCTAATTTTCCTTAATTGAGCCCTTTAATTCAAATCCAAGCCTAATTAATTAAAATTTATGAAGTGGAAAACTTGGCATTCATTAATGTCATAACATAGTTCACTTATCATTGAGCAATGTATGTCCTAGGTAAGTGAGCTAGGACCCATTCGCCCAAGGAAAAATGGCTCCTCACTTAGACCTAGAATCCTAATTTAAATTATGTTTTTGGTGGTATTTGAATGATTTCAAATGTATATTCACATGTTGGCTTGTTTTATTTGAATTTTGGAAATTAATGTTGACATATGTATAATAAGAGGTCATTCTAAGTTTCATCCTAAGACTTTAAAACAATTTGATGTTAGAGTTTTCATGCAAGCATTCCTAAAGTGAAGTTGATGTTCAAGAGAATTGCAAGATATTCAAGGGCACATTTGTTGAAGAATTATTATAGCATTCAAGATCCTATTATCATGTCAAAGTATCCTTACATCATACATATTTTTGAGCTAATGTTTTGGTATAGTTTTCAAGATCCATTCAAACATTCAAAGGAATTATTTCAAATCAAGTTTTAAGATTAGGATCCACATCTATTGAAGCCATTTCATGCAAGTTGTGAATCCATATTCCAAGGTTCATACAAGGGTTTGGTTAGTTGTGTCATTGCATTTTTTCATTCATCATTCCTCCGTGCTATTTCATTTTATTACAAGGTTTAATTACCAAAATGGGGTTTGACCAAGGAAAACCCCCATTCACCATCTAGAAAACATATTTCCCTCTTGATTGTTGTTTTCATATTTTAGGTGGAAGATCTCTTGAAGAGAAAAATTGTGAAATTTTCAAAGTTGCAGTTGTTGTAATCATTCTTATAAATTCATGAAAATTGGCCTACATTATATGTTTCTGACTGTGGTTGCTGAAATCTGTAGTTACCTCAAATATCCAAACTCTAGAGTTATTAGCAAATGAAGTAAAAACAAACTAAGAAAACCCTATGAAATATTGAATTTTGCTTCGTAATGCAATCAAAACATCAAAACATCAAATGAACTAAATAAAAGCATAAACAAGAATCCAACTCTATCTCATATTGGATTGGTGTTTCAAGAAACCCTTTCCCAATCCTTGCTTAAGCTTGATGATAAAATTGATATGACTATGATATGAAGATGGTGTGGACAAGATTAACTCCCCAATCAATAGATTAACCTTGTATCAAATTGTGGAGTTGTGGAGGATTTGCTAAAGAATGAGGCCTCTATTTGTAGATTCCCAAATTGGAAGAATGCTCAAAATGGATCAATGTGGGAAAAATATTGGACAAATGAGAGGAAGACACTTGTCAAGTGGTGAGTGCTTGATGCATATGCAAGATTTGGGAAATGTGCCTAGGAGGGGGGAAATTTGAACTTAAATTTGCGATATAAATGTTAAGTTTGACTTTGCCAAGGGACATGTAAGAGCCTTGTAAGAGCTCATAAATGACTTGTTGGATTTACATGTCCACTTTTTTTTGAATTTCAATTTTGAGAGAATATGCCATGTTGAGTGAAAATGTTGATTTTAATAAATCAATAAATTGATTTATTGTGCAGGTGGCTAAAATAGAGAATGCAACTGGTGAGGATTAGCATTTAAGCAGGATTAATTATCTAGGATGATGATTAGGATATTTGACCAATTTGACTCAAATATTTGATTTATTTAAATCAAAAGGGATGATGCAAGACAAAGGTGGATTAATGAAATGTTAGGATTTGATGTATTTAAATGAGGTAATGGTAGGCTTAAATCAAATAAAGTTAATTTATTTTATTTAAATGGATGATGAACCTAATTTGCCTACTATGGATTAATGTGAATTTGATTTATGAATGAGCAGATGCACATGAAGCCTGGTTTATTTGATGAATGCATAATACTAGTTTTGCATGTCTACATTGTGCCCCTCTTTGAAGCAATGTACTTGTTTCATTGGTTCAAAGAATAAACTTGATGCGATAAAAAAAAATGATTTTTTGAATGCCCCAGCGGAAAGTACACTGGTACATTGCCCCCTCGAGAGATCAAGCAAAAAGATTCAATTTGAGGGTCAATCTCATGATAAAGAGGTTCAAAATGGATGGTTATGATGAGATGATTTTAGGATGCTTAGAATAAAAAATCTATATTATCCTAAAAAACTTAAATGTTGATATGATGTGATGATAGATGACCTAGATGATGTGATATGCTATGATTATGCAATGGATGATTTATGCAGATGCTTAGACCAATGGATCTATATTATGATGATGATGGAGATGTAATGTATGTGAAATGAGCAATGTTTCCTATTATGCATGATATCAATGATATGTGGCATGCTGACACTTTTGTGGATGCAGGATGGATGCATGATGGATGCATTGGTGATGATGATGTTAGCACAGAAATGAGATGATGACAAGAGGATCCAACAAGTCCATGATTTGACGAGACTCTATTAGAGATGATGATGATGATAGATGATGATGATGATTCGCTTATCAAGGATTGGGATTTTAAAAGGGCTACTTACCTTATGTTTTATTACACACATAGGTACGATGCATCAAGGTATAAAGAACTAGGATGGCATTGTACCTAGTGCAATGGACTTTGAATCGACAAACAGATAGGAGTATTCTTGTTCACACTTGACATACAGAAACCTTGCTAGGACATACCTAACAAAGCAAGTATTCACCAAGTTATTTTACTAGAACATCGAACAAGCACAACATACAAAAGATAATGATCGTTGCCCCATTCTTATCTCTCTAAATCCTTCATTCAGATATCATCGAGAGGTACTTGGAATGAGCACAATAAGATAAAACAAAAGAAAGGGTCAAGTATGCAAACAAGCCAATGTTCTTCATACCTCTAGCCAAAGGAATTTGTTTAGATAGGATAATAATCCAAGTGATATCTAGAATGATGCCCATTGTTGGAACGATATATCCTAGGAGATACATTGTATAGGATGATGATGGTTTGATAATTTGATTGGTAAGCTGATGATACAAGGTTGACTGACATGTTTGTGATTGATCAAGAGTTGATTTTGTTTTAAAGGTTTGTTCTTTGCTTCGATTTTGATTTTAAGATTGAAGTTTGCTTTTGCTGACTGCTATGATTGTTTTTGTTTGTGTTTCCAAAGGATGAAGGTGACGATCAATCTATTATGGATGATTGATTATTATGGGTGCAAGCGAGATGAGATGATGGATTTTTTCAAATATTTGGATGTTTTTGATGTTTTGAAATGTTTTGAAGCTGTTTTTGGGTTTTTGGATTTTTCAAATGTTTTGATTTTTGATTTTCTGAATGTTTTCGGATTTTTGTGTTTTTTGATTTTTTTTGGATTTTGATATCTCGGGGGCTAGTCAAAGATTAGCCTTGCCTACGTTTGAGCTCAAAGACGATGTAGTTCTCATTTCCAATGTTTTTGATGTTTTCTGATTTTGACTTGTTTTTGGATTTTGATATGATTTGGATGTTTTTGGATTTTTTGATGTTTTAAATGTTTTTGGATTTTCGCATGATTTGGATGTTTTTGAATTTTCTGATTTTTTGATGTTTTTGGATTTTCACATGATTTGAATGTTTTTGGATTTTCTAATGTTTTTGAATTTTTTTGGATTTCCATATGATTTTGACAATTTGGATATGGATATGTGTGATGATATTAGTGCTCTATTTGGGATTTTTGTTGAAAACCAAGCTAGGGTTTACTGATCAAATCAATGGATTGATGATGATGATGGCATTGTTGAGGATACACAACAATGCAAGGATTTGATTTATCAGGATTGATGACGATTGATGATGATAAAATTGTTGAGGATGCATAACAATGCAAGGATAGTGTTAAGAAACACAATGATTAGGATGGATATCCCAAGATGATGGATTGATTGGATTCAATTGATCATGATTGATGAAGATTGATATGGAACAAAAGTTGTTTGAATGATTTGATGTGACATTTGAAGGGCACGTTAGATGTGACTGATAGTGATTGTTTGGATTGATGTTCAATGGAAGATGAAGACTGATAAGGAACATCTTGTCATCAAAATGTGTCATGGGCTAGTGAAATGGATTTTGGATCACAAATGTTTTAACCGATTTGATTTCAAAGTTTTCCACTATTCGGATCACCACATAAGGAAAAGGGTATAGATCAAGATTTATTCTTGAAGCAAGATGAAAATATCTACCCCCAGTGTCTAGCAATGTATGGAATGTGATGGGTGGATGCTCAGATAAGTGTATGGATTGATGGATATGGATAAGCATGTAAGGGACGCCAAGGATTATCTTGTGATAAGACAAGGTGTTCGGATAAAGAACATGCTTATTTGGATAATGCTTCATGGCTCAAATAACGCTGCATAGGATCAGATCAATGAAAATGACCCATGTCAAGATGTTTACCATAAGCAAGCGTAAAGTGTGCACTGAAGTTTTTCAAGATCAAGATAACTCAGACTATGGATGCAAATATATGGACATGGATTGGATAGATGATTCATGGGTGAATGGACTTATTATGGATGGATGGATGGAATGTTGGCTTTATTATGGATGGGATGAGATGCTTTCATCTAAACTGGTGCACGTAGATGCTTGATTCTACTCATGATGCATGTTTTCCAGGTTTTCATCATGGTCCCTGCCCAAAGCGCCACTGTAGTGGTTTTCACTAGAGGACGATTTTTTTATCTTTACTATTTTCAATCCTTTTTCTAATTTTTTTGGATTTTTTTTATTTTTCTGAAAGATTCATGCTGACCCACCTAGTGGTGTTGATGTAGATGCTTCTGTCATAATGCTCCATTGATATCCTGCTTGAAGAAGTTGTTTTGCTAAGATACGTGCACATGAATACAACTTTTGAGATTCTTGATCTGCTTTATCGATACTGGAGTTAACTTTGTCTTTATACGCACATCGTGATAGAGTGCCTTCTAAGTCCTTATGATCAAGGTTTGTTTCCAATACATGGTCAATATGAGAATTGGACATCATGTGTGGAGGCGTGGATGGAGTGTGTTTAGGGATAAAAGATAGATTGGTTGATAGTTTGGAACCTTTGACTCTCTAAACCTGGGAAGATGAGCAATGATGGGTGGATACGAAAGTGTGCATAGAATTAGGACCAACTGCTTGATACACTTTGTACGTCACCCGAAGAGCCTGCTTTTTCTTTTGCGGACATCTTTGATGGATACTTTTCCCTTTTATATTTTTCCCATAGTTTCTTTGACGGATGGAGTTTGATAGGGATGATCTTTATTTGTGTTCTTTGGTATCCATGTGTATTTGATTTGTCCTTTATGCTTCCTAACTTCTTTTCCTTTGATAAAATTCTTCAAATCTTTCTTTTGATGTTGGTCCCATTTCATGAATGGGGTGATGGGTGGATGATGATTCATGGTGTGGCTGGTTGTAGTATTGGAAATGGTTTTACCATAAAGATTCTTCATGCTCCCTGTGTTGACATTTTCTTGAGACAAGGTTTCCCTTAGAACTGTGAAATTAGTACCTTCATGCTTTGATTCCACATGTTCTGAGATGTTTTGTTTAGTAAACATGCTTTGAGAAATAACCACTATATATGACATTGTTTCTATTTTCCACTCTGTTAACTCTGGAATATACTGTTCTATTTGATTTGCTTCCTTGAGTGGATAATGTTCGATATCTTTATTCATGATGTTCTTAGTCTGAAGTTGGGATATATTTGATCCTAATGTTGATAGCTCAGTTTGACTGTAGGTATTAATACCCTGCTCTTTTTGTGTAACAAAATCTTGTTCTAGATGAAGATCATCTACGTGTCCATCCATAGAAAGCATCTCATGGGTAGATGGAGGAGTATGTGCTACATGGATATGATCATCGTGCATAGATAAGAGAGTTTCCATTAGCTTATTGTAGTATCTTGAAGATACAAATTCTTGATCTTGAATGATTTTAGAGTTACTTTCGGCATGCTTTGGATCAAGTTCCTAATATGAGTCAGTTTCAAAGGATGGATTTCTTACATTAGGCATGGGAAGTGGCTTCATATCATCTTGATCTTTGAGTGGACTTGGATCAGGTATTGAGTTGAAGATTCTTTCAATATCGGCAATCATGAAGTCGAAGGATGTCAATATGTCTTGGAAAGGACCATTGCTAGACTTTGGTGAAAGACATTGATCATACTTTGGAATAAATTCTTGAGATATTCTCTCTAACTCATAATGCAATGTAGAGACATTTTCAACATGATCATTGGTCGATGCCTCATTGGATGAGGTGAAAGCATCTTTATTGATGGATATATCTTGATCATTGTTTTCAACAATTGTGGTGGAGATATTTCCAATGCTATCATTGTCCCCAATAGTGATTATCTTTTGATCAATTAGATCTTGGATGAGTTTTTTGAGTCGAACATAATCTAATGTTTTTTGTCCCTTTATTCTATGATAATCACAAAGGTGCTTCTCATTGTACCCTGGTGGTTTTATGACTGGTTCTTGGTAGTTCATATAAATAGGGATTTTGATGATATTTTCTTGTACCAATTGTTACAGGACTGATTCGATTGGTCTCCCAAGTGGTGTGTATTTTTTCTTGTTTCCTTGTGAGATTTTCACTTTAAATTGACCTTGTGGTGATTGATTTTGGAGATGGGGTGATTGAGCTGTGAGATGTGGTGATTGGGTTTTTTGTTGATGTTGTTCTTGATGTAGTTGTGGACATAACTCAATGCTTTGATGACATGGTTCAACCAATGGAGGAATGTATTGATTTTGGAGAGAAGATATCTCTTGGCCCAATAATTCAATTAATTTGGCATGTAAAGCAAGTTGCTCTACCAAAATTTGATCTTGATTTTGATTTTGACTTCCTTGATTTGGATTTTGTTCAAGAAAATTTGGGATGTACACTTGTGGTGTTTGAATGGGATTATGGACAAACTGATCTTCGATAATGTTTTGATTTGGGATGATACTCAAATTTGGCATGATAAGTTGGAATTGACCATTGTTTATGTTTGGAATATTTGTATGATTTGCAAATGTATCCATCCCAAGATTTGTTGGATTCATGTTTTGAAAACTTGTACTTGGTACATTCTCCTTTGGCATGTAGGGATTTGGTGGGATGACGTTGTTCATTTGAAGGATCATGCTTTGATTGTTCAGTTGGTGGATTTGAAGGTTTGGACTTGGAATTAACATCGGGAAATGTGTTCCAATCTTTGATTTGGGCATACTCACACTTGTTGTTCCATTGATGTTTGTAGGAGACAATGATCCCATGTATGGATTGTATAAGTATTATTTTTGATAATCAATCGGTATTGAAAGGCTTTGAAAGTTCAATTGATTTGGATTACTCATGATGTATGGATCAAGTTTTTATTCCATGTTCTCCTTGTGTTTTGACCTTGTTGTGAAAGTGACCTTTAAGGTTCTTAGGACCAATGATGATATGAATGACGAAAAGGGTGAATGATATGAGTGTTTAACTTTTAAGGACTTTGGATCAATGCTAGACTTAGGGTTTGATTTTGATTGGTTTGATTTGGGTAATGAACTTGAAACCCTAAGATGTTGGATGTGATCTTAGGATGAACTTCAAATGATGGTTGATTTAATTAAATGTATGAGAAAGGATGCATTCCCACACACCTAATTAAACAAATGACTTTGATTTGATTTAAGAATGTACCCAAGTCTAGATAATGATGTTTCCAAAGCTCTAATGTTGTTTGGTGGGATGGGTTTTGATAGATGTTTAAGATGGATGAAGTGTTTGATTTGATCCTAAAAGACTTAGAGAGACTTTGTTTACTAGGCCAAGGTATCGAATAACACACTTTTCTCTAAGAGAAATTCAAAATCAAGAGACCAGTGTTTGCATGAAAATCATATGACCAAAAGATATCAAGCACATGTGTGGGGTCCAATTTGTTATCTTTGCTTAATGAGTTCTTTTTACCACAAAAAAACTTCTTGATTAGGCTTCAAAGTGAATGTCCAATGTCACAACTTCTTTTCATCCCACAAAGTGCTATGTGGAAGTTCCAAGAAATCAAAACAAGGGTTGCCTAATTTTGACCTGTGTAAGAGCAAATGAAGATGTAAACCCAATTACTTAGAAACCTCTAAGGACTTAATCCCCAGGGTAAGCAATATTTCTTGGGTTTTTTCAAAGTTATTTGTTCTAACTAAGGGGTTTGAAATTCTGATCATGATGTTGAATGATGGTTTTGCAATGTTTTCAATAAACACGCTGTGTTTTCAAACAAGCAATGTGACATCCTAGTTCAATTGGTACGTTTTTCTTGGTGTGCTTGAATCATGCCCTCCGTAGTAGAAGAGATGATTTTACATGAAACCAAGGACAAAATATAAGGTATGTTAAGAATGAAGTCTTAACCTTTATATTTCAACCAAGATCAGACATGGCAAGTAACTTCTTGGAATCTAAGTTCCAATGCACCACTTTGATAAAATCGTTGGATGGACTAGATGGAAACTATAAAAAAGGTTCTTAATGAAACAATATCAGGGACATGGCACCTTGCGAGCATCCAGCAAGCCACTAAAGGATTTAATCAATCCTACTAGGGGCTCTTATATGTTTTACGGTAGTACCCCATTTTGAAAGACACTCTACAACTAAGGCCTACATACCATGAGGACTTGACAGTTTAGTCTTATCCATTTATATACCGGGCCAAATGAAAAACTGATTGGATTCACCTTTGAGTTCTCCTTTCAGATGTGTCTTTTAGGCAGGCCCCTCTAAAGGTTAAACAATAGCGAGCAAGCACATCTATAGTTCGATCGAACTTCATTTAGAAACAAAGGGAGAACACATGCAATATACCTAACTCACACTCGCAAAGTGTTTTGTTCAATCTTGAAGTGTGTATGGGAAATTATTTATGCAACTTAATGTCACCAAAAGCCTTTTGATTCTCAAGATCACCATGAGGCGCGAGAGAAGCACATACGTATTTTGATGATATTACTTTGTCTAAATAATTACAAAAAAATTAAGACACATTCATTTTATCCTTCAACACAATGATTTGATCTGTTTTAAAAACCAAAGGAAAGATGAAGATTTGATTTGTTCAATTTTAGCCAAATCCAAAAGCTAGTGAGTTTCTAAGGTTTAGTTTTAGCCCAACTTTGAAAAGATCAAATCAATGGTTTAGTTGGCCTAAACAGAAAATAAAAGTATGGAATGGATGCTTCTAAATTATTTTGATAAGCATTAAAATATTCTTTTGTTAAGTTTAAGTTCAAGGTCCACTTTCAAATCAAGAGTTTTCCAAAGATCACTTCTTGTGCTTAGATGTTTGCAAGTCTCTTGCAAAAACAAAATGCTCCTTTTTCTTTGCTTTTCCTCATTTTCCTGTTAAACAAGAGACAATCATGTGAAGATAATTATATTAAATTATTTTTTTTATCATAAAATTCAAATGATAGAATGAAAACACTAATGATTTCAAACTAATAAAATGAAGCATTAATTAGAGTCCCATTTGCAAATAGATAAAGATCTTCAACACTTCAAGTAAGATTTTAAATCCTCTTCACTTAGCCTGAAAAAAGTCATAAAGGAGCAACGCCAATTAATGAGGATCCCTGCAAAAACAAAAATGAGTGACTTCAAGGTATAAATGCACATTCTTCCAAGAAAATAGATGTTAGATATAAGTGAACAAAGCACGATAAGTAAAGCACAATGAATAAAGTAGGATAGCCTTCAATGCATTAAAAATATCACTGTAGAAAAGATCTCCACAACAAGAGTGATGTCACTACATTCCTATCAATAATATTTCCATAGAGAATAAAAGTCACGCAACGTGCAAGAAATATTATATCTCATGCCTTTATTATAATCTATTGAGCAATTTACGTGGGAGAGATAAATGCGTAAAGCTAGGAGTGATGATGCTTCTTTATTGCTTCATAGGACGCCTCAAAGAGGAGTTATCTCATGGACAACAAAGATTGCAAGACCAATACATCAAATTCGTATACTGACTGTAATGTCAGAGAGAACGGAGAGTTGTGAGCTCAGATTTTGTAGATGACAACCCAAGGAGAAAATTGGAAGAGCTGACAAGACTTGTGGCTTTAAAAATCCTTGGCCAACAACTACAAGTGCTTCACACTAGATATAATGTATGTGAGATAAATGCATAGGCCTGCACATGTTACTATGTAACATTCAAACGCCAAACAATTCCTGCTTCTAGTCTTTTACTTTTGGTCAAGAGTAAAAGTCACGATGCATTAGCTGGAATCCAACACAATAATGACACAAATCTAACATAAATTGAATGGAGTACAAAAATTTGTAATTCTTAGAGTAGTCTGTTCTACAAAATCCATGAAAAATTATGTTTCATTAAGTTTTCAATCACATTAAGCCCGAGAGGAGTCAAGCTACAAAAAATTTATGAAACATATGACAAAGATTATATTAATATGAATGAGACATCTAACTAATAGAGAGAATGTATCAAAATAAAATAGTTGCCACTCTGTCAACAATGCACAATAGTCATAGAGTAGAGTATTAGTTATAGGCACATTAACAGTAATGAAATGTCATATTTCAGTAGATTATATGTCAGAAAGGAATCACATAGCATTGATTATAGTATATTTAAAGTAGATTTGTTCAAAAAAAAGTACATAGAAACTCCTAAGTGCTTTTGTCCAGTCCAAAAGTTGCACCCTCAATTATCATTCAAAAAGAACAAAGGTTTTCATACTAAATGTAATTATACATGGTAGGTGTAAATTTGCACCCCACTGCCCTTTAAAATGCACTCAAATTCAATGCAATCAATTTGTGTAAAATCGCACCCCTCATAAATTTAGATCTTGTCTTGGATGCTCAGTAAGTTTAACTACATATTATTCAGTAAGCTACGACTAAAGTAGACATGATCTTAAATGAATGAAGAAAAGAGAGGTGTTGCAGATGCCACACCTTTAGAGCATGTAAATGAAGAGGTTCTTTCTAATCTACATGGTATTTTTTAGCCCCGGTCTACTCTCTATGATTCCTTCCAACATAAGAATTTGGTCAAGGGCTCAGCTCAGATTGTGGGTATTGGTGATTAAAGCTAATAGATACACATATGAGAATTTGTTGTTGTAGAAAAAATGACAGATAGCCTAAGTACACAAAAATAGATTATGGTGACTTCCACTACAACAGATCAGACTTTGAGGAAAACGACCTTTGATTAAACATAAGCCAAAGCCCAATATTTGAGAATGGAAATATATGCAGCAAAACACTATGGCCTCTTGCGAATGGAGACGTCTCTACAACCTATTGAAATCTATGAAAGCTTCTCACATCTATTTAAACAATCTTATGATACATTTTCTCTTCATGTATGTGCACACAGAAGGTTTGACTGGGCTTGTATCTGCTACAGCTCATAAACTTGGAGAAATTTTGTTAGATCTTATAGTTGGAAAGGTACAGGTCGAAGATATGTATGCAAGATGGGGAAGCACGGATAAGGCACATGAAATCTAAAAGCACAGAGTAACCAATAAAAAATAATGTGTTTACCTCTCTTATGGCATAAAAGACCTTATTTTCTCAATACGCGCTTACCCAATATGTGCTACAAATATTTGATGACTCCCCTTAAAAAATGCAACCTGTAATCTATGAAGGCATAGTCAAGGCACATGAATTGATTGGTAGAATGCCTCAAAGAAATATATCTTATGAAATGCAAACTACCCACAAAGAAAAATTCCTTTGAACCAATAAAAGAAAACTTGTAAGTTGTAAAACACAAGAACATGGTCCAAAGAGAAATATATAAAATAGCTTGGATTCACATGCCAATGGATGGAGCTGCAAAAAAGAATAATAAAGAAAGTCTTCTTAGATTCCTTCCATGGGTTAGAACAAGCTTTCTCTAGCAAGATCAGGTTTTTCCAAAACACAAGCATGAACACAACCAAAAAAAAAATTTTTTTTTTTGCAAAACAATGTTTTCAAGTAAGACTATGCAAATTATTGAACCACCATTCAAAACATTTAACACAAAATCTATTTGACATAATTAGATGTTTCCCTCCTTCTAGCGCCATTTTGTGGTTGTTGAAATCTGTATTTATCTCAAATGTCCAAACTTTAGAGTTATTAGCAAATGAAGTAAAAACAAACTAAGAAAACCCTATGAAATATTCAATCTTGCTTCATAATGCAATCAAAACATCAAAACATTGATTGAACTAAATGAAATCATAAACAAGAATCAAACTCTATCTCATATTGGATTGGTGTTTCTATGGAAAGAAACCCTTTCCCAATCCTTGCTTAAGCTTGATGATAAAATTGATATGAATATGATATGAAGATGGTGTGGACAAGATTAGCTCCCTATTCAAGAGATTAACCTTGTATCAAATTGTGGAGTTGTGGAGGATTTGCTAAAGAATGAGGCCTCTATTTGTAGATTCCCAAATTGGAAGAATGCTCAAAATGGATCAATGTGGGAAAAAGATTGGACAAATGAGAGGAAAAAACTTGTCAAGTGGTGAGTGGTTGATGCATGTGCAAGATTTGGGAAATGTGCCCAAGAGGGGAGAAATTTCAATTTGAATTTGTGATATAAATGTTGAGTTTTCCTTTTCCAAGGGACATGTAAGAGCCTTGTAAGAGCTCATAAATGACTTGTTGGATATACATGTCCACTTGTTTTTGAATTTCAATTTTGAGAGAATATGCCATGTTGAGTGAAAATGTTGATTTTAATAAATCAATAAATTGATTTATTGTGCAAGTGGCTAAATCGAGAGAATGCAAGTGGTGAGTATTAGAATTTAATTAGGATTAATTAGCTAGGATGATGATTAGGATATTTGACCAATTTGACTCCAATATTTGATTTATTTAAATCAAAAGGGATTATGCAAGATAGAGGTGGATTAATGAAATGTTAGGATTTGATGTATTTAAATGAGGTAATGGTAGGCTTAAATCAAATAAAGTTAATTTATTTAATTTAAATGGATGATGAACCTGATTTTCCTACTAAATGGATTAATGTGAATTTGATTTATGAATGAGCGGATGCACATTAAGCCATTTGATGAATGCATAATGCTAATTTTGCATGTCTACACTGATTATCTGACTCTGAAAGTTGAGGATTTGGGAGTGTAGAAACAGAAGAGAACCCATAATCCATTTTTATAGAGACCAATCTAGGATAGGGTGAATGAGTCCAAAGTAAGCTTAAAAACACACTTTTGGTGATTGGTACACATTATTCTCCCTTTATCTAATCTACATTTTAAATTTTGATTCCTTTAGAATTGAGCTTAATCTATTAGATGCACTTTGTAGGTTGCATTTTGGAGTTAGTTTTCTATTTTTAATCTTTCTCCTCAAAGTTTGGTTTAATCAAGAACCCCATCATTGCAAAAAAATAGAAACTTGTAGATTCACACTTTGACTTGATTCACCTTCAAGGTTGCTAGTCATTGCATCATGTGGATCTCATTTCCTAATGAATTTAGAGAAGTAGGAATCCTTTTCCTTTTTTGTTTCTCCTTTTCCATTTTGGGAAACCCAAGGGAAACATCCATATTTTTCTCCTTTTCTAAAACAATTTATGAATTTTTTTAAATTAAAATAAGGCCTATGAGCTAACCCAATATTTAATAAAAAAGCTAGATAATCATTTTTTTTTGGAAGGATCTCCCAATATTATTAATAATTCAATCCACGTAGATTGAGATCACTTGAATCTTATACCAAATATTATTGAACTTTAGACTAGACCTTTCGCCCGTGTGAAAAATATTTTCCCCTTACAAGTAATTAAATATTTTAATTTCCAAACATCGTAAGGGTGAGGAACAATATGACTTTAGTCTATGGAAGTCATAAAAATCATATGGTGGACCACCTTTTTAATACACCAAAAATTGTTAGATATGAGAACTATGATGCCAACATCAAAAAAATTATAATTACTTATATGCTTAATCATGTCAAAACAATCCCTGACTTTATTATAAACCTCCTTAGGATTATTATTTTTGAATTAATTATTTATATTATACTTTGTCATATCAATGTAATCCGCATATTTAAGATAAACCTTCTTTAATTTATCATATCAAAATGGTCCTCCTTGTATGCCAATTTCTTCCACAACCAACACTAGAGAAGAATATTAATCATCATGTGGTATAAAATATTTTCAAGGGTAGTCATACAATAGCTACCATTCTTATCCTTGTTACCTGCCTGCTTTTGCCTCATCATCATAAAATTTGAATTCAAATTCAAAAAGAGTGCCAAGCATAAACCATAACCCAACTAACCAAACCCTATGAAATTGAATTAGTCATTATCATTATTAATCCTTGTATGATAAGACATTGAATTTTTTATTTGAATGCAATCATCTGAAACACAATATTTAATCCATTGAGGGAGGTTGTCATAATTCAAACTTTTTCACTAACAATAGGCAAGCACAATATTAGAATCAGTGTCTGGTGCTTTATTTCTTTTGATTAAAGTATGTTGTACTAAATACTAATTAAATGTTTCCATCATTCTTTTTGAATCCTCAATAAAATTCTTAATCTTATAGGGAGGGTTAGTTGTACCTTTCAACAAGTCAACTATCAACTTTGAGTCTCCTTCAATGATGACTTTCTTGAACCATTTTTCTATGATCTTCTTTGAACCCCACCAATTAGCAACAAGTTTTGTCACATTGCTAGTGCTTATCCCTGGGAATTTACCATACAATTCAATACATCTACCCCTATAATCTTGTATTAAGCCTCTTATAGTAGCAACACTTGGGTTACCATTACAACACCCAACAAAATTTATCTTGATCCAACCATCAATGGGAGGGGTCTAGATAGTCAATCTTCTATTCAGGATGTTAGCCTAGTTTATTCTAGTTAGGTCATGTTTAATTCCTCAGATTTATTTTATTTTGAGATATTTATAAGTGGGCATTAGTTCGGAGAGGCCAAATCTTTTTGAATTTATATTTTCCTATATTCATTATTTAGTACTTTGGAAGACCTCCAATATTGCTTCTCTATTGTTCTCTAAATATTTTATTCTTTCTTTCATTCCATAGATTCCAAAATATAAAGTGGGAATTTACTACCAAAGTTCCGCAATGACGGGATGTTTGAATGGAAATGCATTACATTGATCAATAAGCTCCTTAAGATCATTGAGAAATACCCAATCAATTAATAAAATACTTAGGACCAAAGAACACACTTCTCTTGCAAAAAATAGTTAACCAATAAATGAATTATACTTTCAAAGGCTTCCAAACAAAGATGACAACTATTGAAAAACTGAAATTCCCTCCTCTAAGGGACATCAATGGTGAGGATTTTACCATGTACTACAACCCACCAAAAACTATCTTATTTTCAAAATTAATTTTCCATTCCATAATTTGTTCCAATTAAAATTCTCTGGAGTGAGATATGGTTGTTCCAATTTGGTATAAACTAATTTTAACTGAGAGCACACCAGAAGGGTTCTTACTCCAAACCCAAACATATTCACCTTCATGAAAAAATATAAAAGGGTTCTCAATTTTAACTTTGCTTGTTTTATCTATTTTGTAAATGAGATAATGGTCTAGAGAATGTATTATCCATTTCTCAAGCTTCTAAATAGACTAATTTGATGATGATAGACAAATATTGAAGATAAAATGAAAGGATTTACTTTCCTGAAATGATAATCAAGTTAATAATGGAATTATGATGATCCCATGTTAATGTTTCTAGAATTTGTAATATAGATAATATGTGATCATAGAAAAACATGTAATAAGTATAATACAGGTCCTCCCTCATGTTCGTTCCTACAAATGAATATAAAAAGATACTGATACCCAAAAAATATAGATCGAAAGTATTTAATAATAAAAAATTATATGATATAAGCATGATTAGTATCAAATAATAAAGACATAATATCTAAACGTCATAATGATCATAAAATATAAAAAATATTCGCATAAGATAATTTTATTTTAACATAAACTGACATAATAAGATATAAGCATGGCAACCATTTAGAAATATATGATAAGATTTAATCTTTAAGCTAGATAGTATGTACATATATGATACGCATGAATATGTAGTATGATAAAATGTAAGAGCATTAAAATATAAATTCAAAATCATTAGAAGAAAAGAAAGAATGAAGTGTGACATATTATTTGGGTGAAGACACAATAGTGGTTTACAATTCAAGTGATGAAGGAAAACTCACAAAAATTGACCCAAAAGCAAAAAAAGGTGATTTTGGGGGTTTGTACGAACCTACTGGTTCAACCGAACCCATTAGGGGTTCATTTGAATGAAGGTTCGACTGAACCCCCTTAAATTTTGACCACCGAAAAAAAAATGCATAGGAAAGGGGTTCGAGCGAACCCCTAGAGGTTCACTCGAACCCCTCTTATCCCTCATCCCCCCTGAGACACAAAAAAGAACTAAATTTTTGCACTTTGGAGCTTAGGTTGAGGATGAAAATGCAGGAATATTCACAAATCCAACTAGAATCAAGTAGTCTTCAAAACGAGCTATCCAATGAATATAATTTTAATATGTTTTGGTTTTATTATGTATTTGTTTTTTTAGTTTTATTAAAAACATAGTTTTTTCATCGAAAATGAAGGTCTCTATTTTTCACATGTGGAAAAATAGTAGATTATCAAAAAAAATGAAAAATGTGAGTGCACTAGATATTGGAGTCCTTGATCCAACAAAAAAAAATTGAATTTTGATATATACAAAAAAACTTATGTGTTATATGGTCGTGCTATTTCTGAATTGTAATTGGTTTGACTTTGAAACTTGATTAAGGAAAAAATATTGAATAAAAAACTATCTAAACAAGTGGAATCACTAGATATCAGGGTTAAAAATCTAAATTTGAAAAAATTATAATTTTATCTTTCATGGAAAATAATTTATGCATTATACGGTGTGTGTCACTTTTTAAAAATGTTGTTTTTTGAAAAAAAACAAGTTTTTCATGGGAGATGGAAAAAGAAGTACAATATGATTCCAAAAAAAATTTAAAAAAATATGATGAGACTCTAGTTTGCATCATCTTCAAATTCCTCACAGTTTAGCCACTATAGGTTCCGAATGTGAAGATTTAGTTAAAAATAATAATTTCAATGTCTAGTTTGGCCAAAAATTGTAAACCACTATTGTGGGATCACCCATCTGGGGTGAGATATGAAATTCAAACCATTAACACAAAATATGGGAAGTATATAAGTATTATGAAAATTGGAACATATAATCTAACAAGAAAAATAGGAAAACATAGGTGTTAAAAAAATAAGAAGAAAAAATAAAGGTTCATTGAGTAGAGAAGCAAAGCATAAAAGGTAATATAGAATGTGAAAAGAGAAAATAAGATACACAACAACATTTTCTAAATAAGAATTTTATTTTGTGTAATTAATAATTATAGCTTATATTAAGTTTCATTAGTGAGTGGTTTTATTTATCTAGCTATATTTAGAAATAATAAACACTTCACATCATGTTGAGCTTACTTGAATTAACTAATGTGTCATAGAAAAATGGCCCCTTGTCATTTTCATGGCCTTTTAGGTCTTGTTTCATGGTGTTGGAACTATGTTGCTTTGATTTTATGTTGTAACATGGCTTAAACATGCTTATTTATGTACGAAAACTCAGAGAATGATGTCTTGTGAAGGTGTTGTGAAGTGTTCTAAGACATTTCTACATTCTTCTAGACTTTATTTAATACAATTTACCTAAAACTCACCTTTTTCTCATCATCAAGTCCTATATTGAAGTGTTGCAAAGTCTTGTAACAAGACTTCACACTTTTCTAGGCACATCTTCACTATTTACACCTCTCATGCTTTATTTTATCTTTTTATGCCCTCATATGACTTAATTAAGTGTATTTTTTAATGTTATCCCGACAAATAACATTAAATACAACATTATTCCTAACACTTGTTTTTAGGTCATAGGTGGGACCCATTTTCCATAGGTAGAAAATGAGTCCCCCTTGGCCCCAAATTCAAAATATTTCAAATTTTCTTTTGGGATTTTATCCAAAAACACTTGATGTCGGCTTGTGATGAGGTATGAATGGATAGTAAGGCACAAGAATTATATGAATAAGTGATTTTCACCTCATTTTATCCCTCCTAATTCAAGTATTCAATTTCTTAATACATTCAAGAATTCAAGCATTTTACATCATCAATTAAAGCACTTTGAAGCTGCCATTAACATTACTTTAGAATTACAAGATCAAGAGTAAGCTGAGTTAATATAAATTTCATGTTATTAATTTATCTTTCTCTTGCATTTCATTATCTTTTCAAGGGTTTAATTACCAAAATTGGGGTTTGACCAAGGCAAACCCCTATTCACTAACCCTAATCATTTTTCCCCTTTTGCTTGTGTATTTGCAGTCTTTTGTTTGCAGATTTGATAGGTTATTAGGTGTTGAAGATTGATTTTTATGTCAACTAGGTTCTTCACACCAACATAAGTCAAATTCAAGCTTGGAGAGAGTTATTTGTCCATTTTCTGTAGATTTGACTTTGGTAACCTAAAAAGCAGACATTTTTAGATCTGGTGTTGTAGAGTTGTCTCCTAGTTTTTCAAAAAAATGGGAGAGGATTGATTCACCACCTGTGGTGAATGAGTCCCAACTTAGGACTGGAAACTTGATTTTTGTCAAATTTCATATCCCAACAAACAAAAATCAACTCCTGAGAGTTTTTCATCATAGGTGAACTGATTCACCACCCTGGACAAATGAGTCCCACTATGAAAAATTAGTAAATTTCATCATCATTCCAAAAACTCCAAAAAGCTCACATTTAATCCAGGTGCACTCAAATTTACCCCTGTACTTTTTGTTTTGCATAATTTCTTCATTTACATAGTTGTTTTCATATCACAATATGTTTCAAACATAGCTTAAATTGCACTTTTGCATTCATTTTATTTAATTTTAATCAATCAATTGCATTTAGTTAAGTTCATTTACATCATATGACATTGCATACATCCTAATTTGAGTGAATCATTAGCATTTTTGGATCTAATATCTCTCCTTTTAGGTGAAAAACCCTATAAGAGTTAAAGAGTCTATTGGTCCAAAAATCTATGTTTCATTTTGGTCTTTTTTTTCCTTTTTCCCTTGCCTTTTCTTGTTTTTTTCCTTTTGGGGATGATACAAGGTATTGAGACTAACATGTCTCCTTCATGTTGATCCAAAAGACTTTTCATTTTCCTTTTTGTTTTCATTTCACTTGTGTTTTCCTTTTGGGGATGACACAAGGCATTGAGACCACAATTTCTCTTCAATGTTGACCCAAAATGACATTTATTTTTCCTTTATTTTTTCTCTCTTTGTGTCATTCTTCTAGTTCTATGTGTGTATGGGGAATGATGGCAATTTTGAGCTCTTTCATAAAAACATTGCAGAAATGAACATACTAAACCCAAATCCATAGATCCCTTACGTGTTTGGTGTGCTCTTTTCTAGGGGGAAAATCCCTTTCTTTGTTTTTCATTTTCATTGACATGATGCCGCCTAACTTTGAAACATATGACTTCACATAGGGGTTTCCAAGTTGACTCATTTCTCTTTTCCTTTTACATTTTCTTTTCTTCTCTACTTTAAAATAATTGCTCACAGAACAGTGTGTAGCAATTCCTTTAAAGTGGGGGGCACACATTACCATAATTCATTTGGATTCTTCATTCCTAGTGTAGCCTTTCCATTCATATGACACATTCGTCACTTTGTGGATGACATTGGATATGATGTCCTTCATACATGAGATCTATCTTAGCATATTACATTCCTCTTAGTGGTATGATGCAATGCACTACAGCCCCTAAGTTGTGAATATACTATTCTTTGATTGGTCCTCTCTTGGAGACATTAGACACAATGTTCCCTAAGTGAATAACCTTGTATAAACTGAATAAGACTCCTTTGAACATCCTTTACATTTTTTACATTTTTGTATTGTTTCCGCCTTGCATAACGCAACTTGCATGATTGTGGTACCTCTCCTTTTTGTTCATGGCATTTTCCTTGTGGCGCCTTGTTAAATCTATCAATGGGTATAACTTTACCATGGTTTAGTGGGAAGCCCAACTAGTAGCATGAATTTTCCCCATAGCCACTTTTGTGTTTTGTGAGTGCATACCAACTAGCGTATGTATCTTACTTTTTGGGCTTTCTCACCCCGCAGACAACTAGTTTCATGGCCCCAGAGTGAGTACACATTCTCTTTTTCAAACAATCACCCTAGATCTCTTTTCACAACTAGTTGGATTGATGATCAAAGCTTCATCTAATTTTTTCAAAACTTGTGTGTCCCTTTGTCCTTATGCTTAGTTTTCCATGGGATCTTCATCCTGGGGGCTTGATCATCCCTTTTGATTATTGTATTCCATCTTGATAACGTAAGTGAATTCAAACCCTCTCCTTGATGTTCATGGCTACTTTAGTGTGAGTTTGAAGTAGGTTCATCCTCTCACTAAAGTGGGGGCTAAATGTGCCATAGAAAAATGGCCCCTTGTCATTTTCATGGCCTTTTAGGTCTTGTTTCATGGTGTTGGAACTATGTTGCTTTTATTTTATGTTGTAACATGGATTAAACATGCTTATTTAGGTACTAAAACTCAAATAAAGACATCTTGTGATGATTTTTTGAAGTGTTGTAAGACATTTATACATTCTTCTAGACTTTATTTAATACAATTTACCTAAAAATCACTTTTTTTCTCATCATCAAGTCCTATATTGAAGTGTTGTAAAGTCTTGTAACAAGCCTTCACACTCTTCTAGGAACATATTAACTATTTACACCTTTATCATGCTTTATTTTGTCTTTTTATGCCCTCATATGACTTAATTAAGTGTATTTTAGAATGTTATCCCAACAAATAACATAAAATACAACATTATTCCTAACAATTTTTTTTAGGTCATAGGTGGTATCCATTCGCCATGGGTGGAAAATGAGTCCCCCTTGGCCCCAAATTCAAAATATTTCAAATTTTCTGCAAGATTTATTCAAAAACACTTGATGTCGGCTTGTGATAAGGTATGAACGAATAGTAAGGCACAATAATTGTATAAATAAGTGATTTTCACCTCATTTTACCTCTCCTCATTCAAGTATTCAATTGCTTAATAAATTCAAGCATTCAAGCATTCTACATCATCAATTAAAGCACTTTTCAAGAAGTTTGAAGCTACCATTGGCATTACTTCACAATTACAAGATCAAGATTAAGGTGAGTTAATATCATTTTCATGTTAGTACTTTATCTTTATCTTGCATTTTATTATCTTTTCAAGGGTTTAATTACCAAAATTGGGGTTTGACCAAGGAAAACCCCTATTCACTAACACTAATCATTTTTCCTCTTTTTCTTGTGTATTTTTAGCCTTTTCTTTGTAGATTTGATAGGATATTAGGGGTTGAAGATTGATTTTTATGTCAACATAAGTCAATTTCAAGCTTGGAGAGAGTTATTTGTTTGTTTTTTGTAGATTCGACTTCAACAACCTGGTAAGCAGACATTTCCAGATATGGTGTCATAGAGTTATCTCCTGGTTTATTAGAAATTTTGAAGAGGACTAATTCACCACCTATGGTGAATGAGTCCCACCTTAGGACTGAAAACTTGGGTTTTATCAGAATTTAGATCTCGACAGACATAAATCAACTCCTAGCAATTTTTCATCAGTAGGTGAATTGATTCACCACCCTCAGGGAATGAGTCCCACTATGAAAAATAAATAAAATTCATCTAAATTCCAGACACTGCAGAAAGCTCACATTTCATCTAGGCGCACTCGCATTTATCCCTGTACTTTATGTTTTGCATAATTTCTTCATTGACATAGTTGTTTGCATATCATAATGTGTTTTCAATCATAGCTTAAATTGCACTTTTGCATTAATTTTAGTTCATTTTAATCAATCAATTGTATTTAGTTAAGTTCATTTACAACATATCACATTGCATACATCCTAATTTGAGTGAATCATCAACAGTTTTGGATCTAATTTCTCTCCTTTTAGGTGAACAACACTATAAGAGTTATAGAGTCCATTGGGTCCGAAAATCTACGTTTCAACTAATATTAATTATTATTTCACAACTTATTCTCTTTTGGATAGAACATCTTATTTGAAAAAAAAACTTTCTAACTTGTTCTCTTAAATTCTATATATTCTACACCATTTTCTTGGTTTGAAAATTATTTATGTTAATATTTTCACATCGTCAATTTAATATTGTTTTGCTATTTACATGCATCCCAATCTATATATTTTAATGTAACTTAGATCTATGTTCACTCTCCTAAATCTAGGATTAAATTGTAATTCTAATAAAATCATACATTGTATTAGAGTGACGCTACTATGTACAATTTTTCCATATTCTTTGAAGAATGAGTGCTACAATTTTATTTTTTGTGAAGAGATCAAATTATAATGTGTATTAGATGAAAAAAAATAGCATAATCACATTTATAAGGTGTCAAAACCACAAATAAATTACAAAATCATCTTTTTGGACCTAAGTAACTACAAGTTCAAAAATTAAGATTGTATCTATATTAACAGAAATAGTATCCCCTTTTCCTACATTTAGAAATAATTAACAACAAAGGAACCTAATGTTGCTTTGATTCAGCGTTGTAGTATGTTTTACACATTCACATTGAGTCTATGGCCCTTTTTAATGATAAAATGTACTTAATTGTGCCTTATTTAGGGTGTTGTAAGGTGTTTTCTTACACTTTTGCACTAATCTAGGGTTTCATTAATTAATTGTGGTTAATTGATGTTAGTTCACCCTTTAATTCAAATTTAAGCTGTATTAATTACATTTTTTAAGGACCTATCCCTACACCCATTAATGATATTACATAACACTTACGTTGGTAAAGTTTGAGTCCTAGAAATTTTTGCTAGGACCTATTCACCCAAAGTGGCAAATGGGTCATCCTAACCTAGGACACCCATTTCCTGGCATATTTGAAATGGGTTTTTGATGTTATTTCATTCCACTAAATCTTGGTCCTAGGAAATTGTACTAGGACCATTCATCGAAGGTGGAGAATGGGTTCTCCTTGCTTAGGACCCCCCTTTTTGAATTTATTTGTGACAAGATTTTAATGATTTTGAATTCTATATTTGATGTTAGCTTGGATTATTTGAATTTTAGGGTTAATCCTTAGATTTAATATAAATATAAGGTTAATTCACATAGTTTTAGCTAAGCAATCTAATATTTTGAAGAGAGAATCCAAATACTTCACAAGAGCATTATAGAGCACTTCAAGAGCATTTTAAAGGCATTTGAAAAGGAATATTATTGAAGTTTTATTGTGGAAATTCAAGGTCGTATCATCATGTCAAAGGAATAGTGCATCAAACATGTTGTTGAGCTAATGTGTGTTGATGTATTATTGAAGATCTATTTGCAATCATTGATTAATGTACAATTCAAGATCTAGATATACATTCTTCATGGCCACTTCATATTAGTTTGTAGATTTATACTCCAAGGTTTCATCATTTCATGTTTCATGTTTCATTCTTCTATTTCATTATTTCATCATAAGGTTTAATTACCTAAATGAGGTTTGACGATGGAAAAACCATATCCTCTAACAATCAACAAGTTTTTCTCCCCTTTGATGTACGTTTGTAGGTTTCTAGGTTGAAGATCAAGTGGAGAAAAAGATTGAAGGAAAATTGTTAAAGTTGCCATCCATATTGCAAGAATGTGAAAACAAGGCTACAAAATTTGTTTCAAGTTTTCGGGAGCTGAGCATCGAGGAGCTAGAAGTTTACACATCAAGGAACAGAACCTAGATCTTAGTTTTCGGAAACCCTAACAAGGACCCATTCACCAGTAAAGTTGAATGAGTCCTTAGTGACCTAAATAAAGCAAGTTTTTTGTAATGTACACATTATTTCAGCCTTCAAAAAATTCCCTCATATTTTCTATAATTCTTAGGAGTTTTTTCTATTGTTATTTGCATCATATCATACACATTTAATTTCATGTTTTATGAGGAGAATCAGTTGTTCATCATTTTGATCAATTTATCTTGATAAACCTATTTTTCTTTTAAATAATATTACATGGAATTCATATTGTATTGTCACACTAAAATCACACTCTTAGTGCATTGTAGACTACATAGAAGTATAAATAGTTAATCTAAATTTTTATTTTATTCTACAAATATTTTTTGTTAACGAAAAATAGATTGAAATTAAAAAAAATTATTTATAAGTCTTTTTTCCTATAAGTAAGATATAACCTATTTAAAGGTCTATATAAATTATTATGAAACGTAAAATTTAAGGCCTCCCAACCTCATTTTCTATCCTAAATATCCCAATTCACCACATAAGCACTGTTAGAAATGAAGTGCAGATAAATAAACATAACAAAATAAATAAATATGTAAAAAAGACAACACATAAAACAGAGATTACGTGGTTCACCATAAAGGCTACATCCATGGGAAGTAGGGGAATAGATTTATTAATCGCTTTTGTTTCAATATACATTATGCTATAGCAAGATATATATAATATTACTTCAAGAGGAAATCCAAAAGGTCAAAGAGAAAATGAAGGGAGACAAATGTTCATTGGGCTTCATATACCCAACAATCTTCTACTTGAAGTCCAATAGTTATCTCAACATATCAAACATTCCCCTACTTCTCTCCCATTTTCACATCTTAACAATACCATGAGAAATCCAACTTCATCTTGAAATCCAAACACCAAGATCCATGACAACTAGAATGAGCACATTCACCACACCACTTCATTAACATTCCAGTTGCATGCATGCTCGAACTTCTCCCATTATACTTTCTTCATCAATCCATCCATCGGATTGCTCAATACTCCCACTGCATGAACAATGTCTGAATGAATCCATACTTGGAATGAACGCATTACTTGTGTCACTTTGTTAACATTCTAGCCAACAAGGAACCACCACAAGTGGCACCCCAAAATTCTCTAACAAGGGTGACTCAACCATAGGCCACCACTACTACTGTAGCCATCTTCACTACAACAATGAGCATCTCAAGAGTTTCTTGTTTCTTCTTCCCATTATTTTTCTTCTCACATTCTTCATTGTACTCCTGCTCTAGTCCTTCACCATAGAATGAACAATAACAACTGTACTATCAATCCCCAATAAACCATCTGTAGAAATCTCTTCAGATGCTCTGACAGCTGAACTAGACAGAACTCCACCATAGGCTCTCCCTATATTTAGTAACCCTCAAATGGGGGATTCATTGAATTATCTTGCCAATGACCAAGAATTTGGGTCCACTATACCTCTTCTTGACAGTCTACTAAATTAGCTTCCCTGTCAAAAACTGCTTTCCTTCTTTCCTTCAGCTTCAGAAGCTCTTCACCATTTTCTTCAATAGGCCTTTGCACTTTCTGCAGTTTTTCCAATGCCAGTCTCTCCAATTAGCATAGATTGTTCTTTTTCTACAAGACAGAATTATAATGACTCTCTTGATTTCTTCATCTCTGCCAATAACTAGGTCAAGCTTCCCAACCACTTCCACAAGGTCACACCCATAGGTCTCCAGGGCCTAGAAATTGGTATCATTGAAGGCCATCTCCACCTTCTCACCCTATGGTATCTCTCATTCAATATTTACAAATAGTACAATAGAGCACTACTTCTATAGTTGCTAAGGGATCATGTAAAATAGCAAAAAAATAAGCTCAAAGAAAGGCTTAATTTAAGAATCTAATTTTTTCCCCTTTCTACTCTTTACATTTTAGGAATAACACATCATAAAATTCAATATTTCTCTACCCACTAAATGGGCGACTAAAAAAGGGAAAACAAACTTTTGTGACACCAATAGAATGAAAATACAATAAAACACAATGAAAGCAAGAGAGCTAATCTTGAGCAGTAACCCTAATTTAGCACTAACGACACATGTTTCCTTACTTTGAATCAGTAAGAAACTTCAAAAGACTATACGCCACAACAAACTATATAGCTTCCATACTAAGGTTCACCACCAAACAACTTCCAGAAAACCCTAACATAAAAATTGACTTCCAAGGCAATATATTCTTCTTCTTCCTCACCTTCCTCATCTCTGCTCCCTATTCCCTACTCCCTACACACCTTCCTCAGTCAAAATTCTGCCTAGAAAATAATTTATCCACCTCCTCCATTTTTCTAAAAATTCTTCATGGATTTCCAAAACATCTTCACCACCGAGCTTCTTCATCGAGCTTCTTTTCCAAGCTCTAATACCAATTGTTAGAAATGAAGTACAAATAAATAAACATAACAGTAGAAATGAAGATGTAAAAGAGATGAAACATAACACAGAGATTATGCGGTTCACCATAAAGGCTACATATGTGGGAAGTAGGGGAATAGATTTATTAATCTTTGTTCTTTCAATATACATTATGCTACAACAACATATATAATATTCCTTCAAGAGGATATACAAAAGTCCAAAGAGAAAATGAAAGGACACAGATGTTTATTGCACTTCATATAACCAACAAGCACTTCTACCTTCTGTAGTACATATTGCATAATGCCTATGATATTATTACATCAACAAATATTAGTTTGGATAAATGTACAAAAATAGTGTTATCCTAGCAATATAGTTAATCCCACTAAATATGGTAGATTACTCCAAAAAAAATTAAAATATTTAAATTTATAATCTTTCCTCTATTTTTAAGATTATTTTTTTGGTACATTACTAAAAATGATAGATTTCATAAAATTTAATTGATAATTTGGTTTCTCCTAAATTTAGCTAGGGTTTTAAATCGGTCTTTATGTACTTTTCTTAAAAATGAGCATATTTTCTTCTTATATTTTCTTTTTTTTAACTTCTTTTAGACATCAAAAATACCTATGGAGACTTTTCAATTTAGATAAAAGTATTATATTTTATGTTTAACATATATATTAATATTATTTTAGATTCAAATACTCTTTTGCTCATTCATATCAATTCACTAAGATTAATTCCATTATTCTTTTATTTGAGGGGGATATTTGATTTATTATAGTATGGGAATTTTTTGAATTCAATATTTTTCTACTCCATTAATTGATATAAAGTTTCAAATTTATGGCTTTTTGGGGAAATGGGTACTCTATTTTTACATTATTTTTTTTCAATTTATTAATCTCATTTGAGTAGTTAACATGGTTATCAAAAAATATCATACAATAATTAAATTGATTATACAAAACAATAAGTTCTAGTGAAATAAAATCCAAAATAATTTTAAATGGTTTAATATCTTTTTTATTATTTATGGAACACCACTTGAGCCTCCTTCCTTTCAGTGGATATATGTGGATAAGAAAATGAGATTATATATTTATATAAATTTTTTGGTATTTCAATATTGGTAGCAATATGGGAACAACACACATTGAGTACCCTTGTGACATATAGACTAGAATCTAGGTGATTTATGGAGACTCTAGTGAATCTCCACTAGTAAATGATTCTATTATAGATGGTTCTTATACCTCTTGATAAAGTTCTTCCATATCATTATGATATAATTATAGTGTTAGAATATTTTTGAATTATTTCTTTTCAAAAGGATATTGAAAATTCTACTGAAACTTCTTTAAATTTTGTTTATTATGATATTTAGAAATCCTCTATACTGACACTTATTGTAGACACTAAAACCATACATACAAAAAATTTCATGTTTACCACCTCCTAATAAATTAATATAAACAAAATTATCCAAATTTCATTACTTTATCATAATAAATTAATTAATTCATTTGAAATGATTAATTTCTCACATTATCCACTAATAAATTAATTCATATCATAAATTACAGCTCATCAATTAACTATCAAATCAAAATAGTTAAATAAATAATAAATTTAGGTAATTCAGTCACCAAAGCCATTAGCAAGACAATAAATCTAGGTATCTCAAAATCTCAAATTAAGTAAAAAATTAAGTAATTATCTAGTCAACCATCAAATGAGTTGACTTCCCAATAATCTTAACCTAACTAGACACTTTATTTCCACCTCTCCCAATCACATCCAACAATCATAGGTCAAACTTAGTATCTAAGATTTATAATTTTCTATTTGATTTCCTCTGAAAAAGTATATAAAATTGAGCCTAATCATCAATTCACCAGTGATCCTAAATGAATGAAATATCTATTGTTCAATGAGAAATATGCATACAAACATCATCAAGAGTTTATATCCATTTTTATGCTCATTAAGAAATTTTCATTTACAAGAATAATGAGTTATAATTATTTTTTAATATTTTTTTATTCTCATTTTCATGCTTAGATTTGGCATGTCTGGTGGTACTCTAGCCTAAGATAATTTCTCTATTTATATGATCAAATTTATTAAATATTTTTACAAGTTACGCGATTTCTTTATTTTAGGCTATTCAACAAAGCTATCTAATGTTAATTTTTATAGTTCATTCATCCATAGTATATGCCTATTTTGTAAGTAATTCTATTTTTTATAGTGGTTTTATTCATGAATAAAATAGGTTTTTCATCTATAACTTTCATGTTCCCTACTCGGTCATATCTATTCATCTAATTTTTAGGATCATATATGTTAATTGAAACATATCTCTCCACCATTCATGCAAAATATCATGCATGATTGATCATCCCCTATTAACTAAAAGTAGTCACTTGTTATCTATCATGCACCTCAAGTCATTAGCCATGCATTCCAAGTCAATTGAAGTCAACTAGCATTCAACTAAAACTAACTACATGTAACTGAAGATAACTAGACCATAACTAAACTAAACTAAACTAAACTAAACTAAACTAAACTAAAGTGAACTAATACTGAACTGAACTGAACTCCACTCATGTAAATATCAATTCCTAACTTCTAGGATCTTTACATGCATTATTGAAGTGTTATCTTTCTCCAAATAGTTAACTTAACTCAAGGAGAGTTTGAGCTTCCATGTGGGTGCCCCATGTGCTCTTATTTTGTAGGAGCTCTTCTTGGGCATCCCCACATGTTCCTATCATTTAGAATTAATTACAAATTTTAATTTACATGTTCATTTCATTCAAATTTGATCTCTTTCTAATCCTAGTGTTTAGGAACACTTTCCAAGGACTTAGTCCAGATACATGAAATATGTTTAGGATTACAATTAAAATGGCATCGTATTCCCAACATTCTCCAACTTGACATTATACATTGCAATTATTCTAAACAAGAAATCAATAACATAAATCAAGTACAGGACTCAAGGCCAATGGCCTTCCTGCACCAAGAGAACTTATCTGTAGGAGCTGGTTTCATAAGATAATATACAACATTGATTAAAGTGTTAATTTTCTCAATCAATACCTTCCCACTCTCAACCATTTCTCACACAAAGTGATACTAAACATCAACATGCTTACTAAAAGTAGGATACATAGGATTTTTTTCTAAAAAAATAGCACTCAGACTATTACATTCAAGTTTAATTTTCTTGCAATTAAAACCAATACCTTTCCCAAGTCTTTGCAACCAAAATGCCTCTTTGGAGGCATGTGTAACCACCGAGTGTGTAGAACTCATGTCCAACCAAGGTGTACACTCCTTGAAATTCCTATTGAAATCTCATCAAGAGTCACCATCTCAACACATGTATTTAACGATAAGAGAACACAAGCCTCACATATCTCTCCAAGTATCCATGAGGACCTATAACCAACCAATCCATGCCAAACACCAAATGCAACACAGCACTATCATGAAGTAATCAAGCAAATGATTAATGTACCCAATACATAAGAGAACTATTACGATCAATGCCAAACCTCCAATCATGAATTAGAAACATAAAAATGACATTCATGACCTAACCATCTCCTCCAAGGAGATCACATGCATCATAACATACATAAACATCCTAGTCTCAAGAGAACAAGTACCATGCCAAACTCTAATGCAACAAGAGTAAACCATGACATAATAGAAACCACTCTAAACCAAGAAAACATATCCCCAATCTCATGAAGATAAATTTACCAATGATGCATCCACTTCATTGCCAACAACTCCCATTGAACCATGGTATGAGCTACACATGGCATTGTGACTACCATCCTCTTCATGAAGATCACTTTGAAACATTAAGCAAAGAGTCATCACTAACATTTTTACATGAAATGATCAATGCATGATTACCATCATTCGAGGATTCCTTTGTAGAAGAATCAAAAATATTTTTCTTGTTCTTACCATCCTTCTTCACATGTCCCACTTTCCCACAGTTCCAACACTTTATCTTACTCTTACCAGGGGTTTCAGACCGTCCTTTGGACTTACCCTTTCCTTCCTTATCTCCCTTAGGTTTCATTTTCTTAGGCCTACCTTTTATAAACAAGGAATCTTGGATTTCTATTTTAGACTTCCTCCTCATCTCCTCTAATAGGAGAGTAGGAATTATATTATACATCTTAGGATCTACACCACTACCACTAATAGCAACAATTAGATTTTTCCAAGACTTTGGTAAATAAAAAAGTAACAAAATACATTTGTCTTCATCTTCTAGCTTTACATCTACAAATGCTAATTGAATTCAAATCAAATTAAAAGCATTTAAATGATTTGGAACATAATCACCATCTTTCATCTTTAAAGAATACAATTATCTTTTCAGATACAACTTATTAGTAAGACTTTTAGTTTGATAAATATCACCAATTCTCTTCCACAATTTATATGCAATAGTTTCTTCTAAATCATTCAAGAGAACAACATCAACAAGACATAATATAATGGTCCCTCTTTCCTTCTTATCAAGCTTAGCCCAATCCTCATCTGACATTGTTGTAGGTGACTTTGTCTCATTACCAATAGCTAACCACTGATCTCTCTCTTCAAGGGGATCCTCCATTTTTAGTTTCCATGTCTCATAATTAGATCCATTGAATCTTTCAATATCTAAACAAGAATTAAAACTCATTGTAAAAAAATTATTTTCCAAAATCAACAATAACACAATAGTAAAAGCTCCCACTACAGTGAAAAAGCCTTCAAAATTTTATAAGAGAGGCATCCCAAACTCTACCCCAACTGTTAGCTCTGATACTAAATGTTGAAAATGGAGGTAATTGTGTAGCTTTAAAACTTGTAAAACTATTATATTGTAGATCTAATTAAGTTTTCTTTGTACAATTTATTTTTGGATGATTACCTGTTTAGATTTATTTTACCATTTGTAGAAGTAGACAAAAGATTGCAAAAAAATAAGACCTGAAGATAGAAGTGGCATAGCATATACCGTGGAGAAACCCTTTCGGGAAAAAACTCCACCACCAGAATCAATAATGATTGTATTATTTAACCTTAAAACAAGATTACAATGATTCTTTATCAATCCTTTCTTGATATGCTTCTTTTTCCTTTAACAATTCTTCTTCACAACTTGCAATAAAATCCAATAGAACTCCCTTCAACTTGCTACAATTAATAGAAAATTATGAGCCTTGTAAAGAGTTTACAATCACAAAGATTATCTCACAAAACCTATTCCCATTCTTTTCAATTAGAGTTCTTCCATGAAAAACAATGTCAAATCAAGTCCTTCATCAATTTGGGCATCCCAAACTGAAGTCCTAACTCAATGTTGATTCCAAAACTATCTTGTAAGCTTCTCCTCAAATTTGTTCCCAACAATTGGCCCACTTAACTTGGCCTTATAAAATATCTTCTCATGCAAAAGTGTTAACTCCAAGATGCCAACTTGGGTGCCCAAGGTGGGTGCAAGTCAATCTATGTTAATGAAAATATATCTCTCCACCATTCATGCAAAATATCATGCATGATTGATCATCCCTTATTAACTGAAAGTAATCACCTGTTATATGTCATGCAACTCAAGTCATTAGTCATGCATTCCAAGTCAACAAAAGTCAACTAGTATTCAACTAAAAACTAAATATATGCAACTGAAGATAATTTAACTAAACTAAACTAAACTGAACTCCACTCATGTAAATATCAATTCCTAACTTCTAGGATCTTTACATGTATTATTGACGTGTTATCTTTCTCCAAATAGTTAACTCAAGGTGAGTTCCACCTTCCATGTGGGCTGCCTATGTGCTCCTATTTTGTAGGAGCTCTTCTTGGGCATCCCCACATGTTCCTATGATTTAGAATTAATTACAAATTTCAATTTACATGTTCATTTCATTCAAATTTAATCTCTTTCTACTCCTATTATTGGGGAACACTTTCCAAGGAATTAGGAGATCCATGAAATATGTTTAGGATTGCACTTAAAATGGCATCCTATTCCCAACACCTATCCCTATTTTAAAATTAGAATTTATTTTCCAAATTAAGCATGGTAAGTCTATGAGCCTTGAGAGCTTCTATATTGAGTTGCTCCAAAAAATTTGTGATATATTGTAAGGATCATGTTTTATAAGTTGTGTGAATATTAAACTAATAAGTAGATGCTTAAATTATTAAATTTTAATATTTTAGATTTAATTCTTATGAAATTGAGGAAAAACCTTCTTGATATATTTTATTCAACTTCTCTTTTGAATGCATCTTACAAGATAATCACTTAACTCATTGTTGATTGTCTAAATATTATGTCTTTTATATCATTTGATCAAAGTGGTGTTGCTAAGGGGTATCATATTCTTGATAGCATTTCTATTTCTTTAAAAACCATTCATTATTTGGGATTTTCCAAGAAAAAAGTTATGTTTATTAAGACGGACAAGTACAAGGCTTATGAAATGGTTGGATGGTCTTTCCTAAGGAACATTTTATCTAATTTTTCTTCTATTCAAGGTGGATTGAGTAGTTCATGAGTTGTGTGACATAATCTTCCTTTTGTATCCTTATTAATGAAATCCTATCTTCATTTTTTTAGCTACCAAAGGATTGTCAGGAGATGTCCTCTCACCCTAACTTTTAATTCTTATATTTATGGTTTTGGAAGGTTCCTTATTTATTAGAGATTTAATTGAACTACTCTATGTTAGAATATGGGAGGAACTTCATTTCTAGTGTTTGGACAATACTATTCTAATGGGGGTTACTAAAAATTTAGGATGCTATTAGTTTTCTAAGTTCTTTTGATGTGTTTTAATATCTTTTGATCATTAAGTCAACAAAGAAATGTCAATTTTTTATTTATTTAATACTCGAAGAGAATTTATCTTATCTTATAGTTGAAAATTGATAGTTTCCCTTGGATTATCTTTGTATTCCCATGTTAGTAGATATTTCCAATTGACTTCAATGGAAAATCATTCTTTATAGGTTAGAATGAGAGTTTCTCACAAGGAACTCCAATGGTTGTCCTTTGTATGGAATATTACCATTT
This sequence comes from Sequoia sempervirens, assembly GCA_007258455.2. NCBI lineage: Eukaryota > Viridiplantae > Streptophyta > Pinopsida > Cupressales > Cupressaceae > Sequoia > Sequoia sempervirens. The sequence goes on from VDFB02265772.1 coordinate 118,299, forward strand.
CAAACTCCAATGGTTGTCTTTTGAATTCAATGGAAAAGTATTATTTATAGGTTAGAATGAGAGTTTCTCACAAGGAACTCCAATGGTTGTCTTTTGTACGAAATATTACCCTTTCAAAATTGTAGTTTCACGATATTCCCATGTATAGATTTTTGTTTCTTCTTACTTCTATTTTTTTAAATAGTTTCATTCACTTTTTGACAAATTTTTTTTCAAAATAGATTTTGAATTTTAGAAAAGGATTCTCATTAGATGGGATTCAGTTTGTAATAAAAAAAAAAATGGATGTCTTTTTCTTTAGATGTATGAGTTGAATAGTGAAGCCTTGGCTTCTAAATTTTTTTGGAGATGATGCAAGAAATAGGATCAGGCATGGGCCAAATTTCTAAACTATAATTATTCATGAGGTTTTTAAGTTGTCAAGGTTCTAACAATGTGTTTGACTAGCAAATTCTATGATTTGGAGTGCTCTCAAGGAAGGTACTTCACTTATTAATAAGATTATTTTACAAATCAACACTAATAATTAGATTGAGATTTCAGAAATCCTTGTGCATTTTTAGGAGGCATACAGATGGGTTGGAAGAAGATAATCTGTGAGATGGATTATATAATTTTGATGTCCTTTCTTAATAATTGAAATTTCTGAGTCTTCTTTAACATTGGTATCTTATGTTGAGTAAAATCTTCACCTTTAATAAAATTTTGAGTCTATCTCCATTAATCATATTCCAAGAGAATAGAATGTTATTGTTGACTATTTGGCCAAATGAATGTTTCATATTAATTACATTTCAAGATCATAGAATGAGAATCCCTATATTTAATTCAATATTTCTAGTTTCTCCAACTCCATGTCAAACTAATTTAGTTTGATTTACTTAATATCTTTTTCTTGAAGATTTTAATTTTTTTTGGTTTCATATTGTTTTTTATTTATGAGAATGTGGGTTTGTGGAAAACCTCCTTCGATTTTTATACTTTGAAATTTATTGTTATTTGTTCCTTTCTGAAAATCTTTGTGTAACATTTTATAACTTCTTAATCAATGTATTTATCTCTTCTTTAAAAAAGATATATAATTGTGATGGACTCTTGTTCCTCTGCCCTTACTACTGCCCCATGATTTTGAAAGATTTCTCCTCCTGGCCCTCTCACTCCCCTACATTTTTGAACCAACCGCTTGGTTTCTCTTCGTCGGGGTGTGATTCAGTACTAGACTTCTCTGCTGATGATCTGCCTCTTGTTTATGCAAGCTTTGTCTTCTATAGTAGAGGCTTTGGCTGCCCCTTAGTTTCCTATTGTGCAGACATTTGTGGGATCTCTAGCATTGAATGGTTCTGGTCCAATTGCTCTGTCATTTTTTTGATGTTATGCAGTCCAAAAAGGTGGGTGTTGGCTTTGTGTGCCCTCTAATGAGTGCTAGTGTTGCTCCAGTAATTTCTCTTGGGCAAGAAGTCTTTGATTGCATTTATTTTTTCTCCAATATGGATCTAATCTATAGGTTTTGTCATTCATGGTCTTCTTGTTGGTATGTGGTGACTGATCATGCTATAGTGTATAGCCCATGATATACTATACACCCTTTCCCCTATCCTTGCCGAGGTCCAATCCAATTTTGTAGAACCCTAAAATCTGGAAGCTTCTAAGCTTGGTAAAAGGGGGTTCGAATGGGTATTACTGTATGATGAAAAACATGATTATTTGCAAGATTGTAATAGGTTTTACACTAGATAATAAAAGTATTGGATGGCTACGGTTTGGTGGATGTAGCCCGGATTGGGTGAACCACATTAAATTAGCTGTGTTATGATTTATTTTGTGTGTGTTTTAGTTTCTCTGATTATTATATAGATCTGCATTTAATTGTTAGATATCTGCCCTTTCTAACCCTAGCACTTCTCTCCCAAATTTGCACCCCTGGATCTTCAAGCATTGGATACATTTGGTGGAGGGTAAGATTGAGATTTACCCTTTTGCGAGAGGTTTTTTTGTTGTTTTCTTTAATTCTTCGAAGTATAGGCAAGTTGTCTTAGATGATGGTTTGTGAGAATGGGATTCGTATCCCATGCCAATGAGGCCTTGGGTTCCTTCCTTCAACCCCTTGAAAGAACCCATTGATGTTATGCCTATTTGGATGAGATTGATTTATTTTCCCTTATAGTTCTAGTGCCCCTTTACTTTTGAGGGAATTGGTAATGGTCTCGGTAGGTTCTTGAAAGTGGACATTGCATCCAATCACTTTACTCACACCTCCTTCACTCGGATTTTGGTGGAGGTTGATTTGAATCATACATTACTTGGTGAGGTTGTGCTTCCTTTGCTCCGGTCTTGAACATGGATGTTTCACCTAAGGTTCTTATTGTTGGATCTGTTAGTAACTCTAAAGGGGATTCTCCCCTTTCCTATCTAAATGATTTGAATCTAGTTATTGATTCTTCTTGGATAGTTGTGCAACGTAGGAAGAAAATGTACTCCTAAGAAGGACTCTTTCATTTCACAAGCTCTTGGAGGAAAAATTGCAGGGTTCAAACTCTAGTGCTGGAGTTATCTTTCTTATATTTTATTTCTCTGCTATTTTTTATATAATGAAATTAGAGCTCTCCCTTTTTTAATCAAAAAAATATATATTAAAAAATAATAAAAAATATCAAAATCAAAATAAATCAAACTTAAAAAAACATACACTTAATATATATAACCAACCAAAAATGAAAATAAATATAAATTAAAATATAAACCAACTTAACACAATAATACACTACTTATTAATATATAATCATTTAAACATTTCATAAATTAAACCTAAATCTAAAATGATAAATGTCATGCATATGTAACTGCAACACTTACACCCTTATACCTTATAAAAAAGAATATACCAATTCAACTACAAAACAAAAACTCTATAATTCTTTAATTATGATGGAGCAATATATTGGCAGATGTTGATGGAACCAAACTTAACTATGAGGACTTGTTAATTTCTAAAGCCACTATTACTAATTGTGTCATGAAGATATTACATCTACTAGCAATGGACAAAATTAAACTAATGGTAGAAACACCAACATAAACTATTGTTAATTTTACGAGAATGTCTCTGGTAAAACCAGCCATCCCAACCCTGACGCAGACAATATTCCTCTCCAACCTTGACCTTCTTTGGTTGCTCGTCAACAATGTTCAAAACCTTATTTTATACAAAGTATCTCCATTATTCAACTACTCATCAATAATCGAAGGCCTAAAGAAAAGTATCTCCTCTATTTTGGTGTATTTCTATCCTATGGCTGGTCGGTTGAAAAACGAGGAGTCTAGCAGAATGGAGGTTGATTGCAACGACAGAGGAGTGGAATTTATTGAAGCTTCAATCAATATACTCTTTCGAGACTTGGAAGGAGATGGGTTTCAGCATAAACCCTTTTTCAAAAAGCTTATTCATGAGGTCGATACTTTTGATAGTAAAAATCCTCGCAGACCGCTTCTCTCAATACAGGTATTTAAAGAAATTGTGTTTTTGTATCACTCAGGAAACCATTATCAATTTGATATCTATTAATGAACATTTGGTGTTTTAGGTTACAACTTTTGAGGGAGGAGACATGTGCATCAGAACCACCTTTCATCATGTTATAGTGGATGGAAATTTGTTTTGGTATTTTATGAAATCCTAGGTATACTATAGGAAAGGCCTTCCTATAGCCAAACTACCTCAGATCGACAGAACAGTTTTGAAATGAGAAAAGAGCAACTCCCTGTATGTTTCTTACAAATTTTATGAGATTGTAAGCAACAATATCACAAGGGCCAAGATTTTCAAGTTTGTATGAGATGATTCAGAGCACATAAAAATTGTTGAATATAATTGTAGAATAAAAGTGAAAAAGAAATTGCAAAAATAAAAGATTAAAATCAATCACAAAATAAAAACATAGATTTATCATGGTTCACTATCAATTTGATGTCTACGTCCACACTCAGGGATTATCTCATATTATTCTCAAGTTCTAAATAAATTACATTTAGCCAATAGTTGTATTTATAAATCAATCTCCAATCTAATTAAATAGAAAAATCCATTTGAAATAGACAACTTCTAAATTGGCCAATACCCCCCAATAGAAGTAACTACAAAGTAAGAAACTATTTCAAATTATTAAGGAAACATGCTAATTTGGCCTTCAGATAACCCAACAATCTCCCACTTGAAGACCAAATTGCTGCTCTAAGATATCCCACCGCTGCAGAGTTAATGTTAGAGCTGCACAAATCCGAGAGAAGCTCTACAGAATTTGAACTTCTCCATCAGAACTACTTTCGTCAACATGTCAGCTGGATTCAACTTTGTGTCAATTTTTGCCACCTGTAGCTTGCCTTCCTCAATACAATGGCGAATGAAGTGATATCACAGCTTTATGTGCTTCGTTCAATTATGAAAGGTTGAATTCTTTGACAAGTGAATAGCACTATTTCTATCACAAAAAAGAGTAAAAACAGATTGTTGAAATCACAAATCACCTATTAATCGTTGCAACCAAATCATTTCCTTTGCCCCTTCTGAAAGAGCAATATATTCAACTTCCATAGAAGAAAGTGCAACCACCTGTTGCAACTAAGAAACCCAACTGATTGCTGCCCTAGCAAAAGTGAATGTATAATCAGTGGTAGAACACCTTTTATCTAGATCTCCAGCCATATCTGAATCAACATAACCTCGTAGATGAATGTTCTTACCACCAAAACATAAACCACAATCAGAAGTACTTTTTAAATATCTGAATATCCACTGTACTGCTTGCTAGTGTTGTTTACCTGGATTACTCATAAATCTGCTCACTACTACCAGTGCTTGAGCAATATCTGGATGGGTACAAGTCATGGCATACATTAAACTGCCCACTGTTGATGAATATGGAACATGTTTCATGTATTTTTTTTTGCATCTATTTTAGGAAACATAGTTGAGGATAACTTAAAATGATCAACCAAAAGAGTACGCATAGATTTGGCAATCTTCATATTGAATCTATCTAATATTTTGTGAATATATTTTTCTTGAGATAATCTAAGTTCTCACTTTTTCCTATATCTGATTATATTCATCACAAGAATCCTCTTTGCTGCCCCTAAATCCTTCATGGAAAATCTCTAAAATAGATGGCAGGGAACGATTGATCAAATAAACTGTAGTGTTGCACGTCTCTACCCAAAACTATTTTCCCAACCTAACATTGGAGAGCATACAACGAGCTCTCTCTAAAATTGTCTGATTCAACCGCTCAGCTACTCCACCTTCCTGAGGATTGAATAGGACCACCGTTAATCTTCGAATGTCGTTGTCTGCACAAAAATTATCAAACTCTGAGGAACAAAACTCTCCTCCATTGTCAGTTTTCAGACATTTAATTTTATGCTCTATTTGATTTTCAACAAGAGCCTTGAAAATTTTAAACTTTGAAAAAACTTCTGATTTTTTATTGAGCATGTAAATCCAAAATTTTCTAGTGAAATCATCCAAGAAAGTAACAAAGTAATTGGCACCACCAAATGAAGTTACCTCAATGGGACCAAAAACATCGAAATGCACAAGTGCCAAAGGTGTAGTTTTCTAATCATGGCATTTCCTCAAGAAGCTGGTCCAACTTTGTTTGCCATAAAGACAATGTTTGCAAAACTATAAATCCACCGATTGCAAGCCAGGAAGCTGATCTCGTTGAAGCATTACTTCAAGCCCTTTCTTGCACATGTGACCGAGCCTCTTGTGCCAATTTTTTGAGTTGTTGTCCATGATTGTCATGGCAGCTCCCACTTCACCATGGCATTTTCAAATATAAAGATTACCCAACTTCTTGCCTCTTGCAATCAATAAAACCCCTTTTGTTACTTGCCAATTTTCTAAAGAGAATTTAACATCACACCTAGAAGCAATTAATTGACTCACAAAATTTATTTTTTTTTCAACAAAGGAACATATCTGACATCCTTTAAAATCTATTTACTGCCATTTTTAAATTTAAAACTATATCACCCTTACCAAAAATTTTACACTCCTTATTGTCACCAAGAAAAACCTTACCGAAAACACCTTCTTTGAAATTTGTGAAAGCTTTCCTGCATGAAGTAGCATGGAAAGAAGCTCTTGAATCAAGTACCCAAGAATCTGCAGTCATGTCTCTAGTAGCCAATACTAAAACTCCATCATATTTTTCAGCTACAATGTTTGCTTCATTGTTACTGACTTTGTCATGTGCCTTCTTATAATTCCAACATTTTTTTTTGTGTGGCCTGGCTTGTCACAAAACCAACATGCACCTGCTTTTCCTCTTGACTGCGATCTATATTTTGATCTCCTTCAGTTATTATATTTGCTTATTTCTTTACTTCTACCTCTATTCCCAATACTTACAGTTATTAATGCCTCACTAGATAAGGGTTCCTGATTTTTTCTTCGCATATCTTCACTCAGTAAAGTGGCTGCAACATCATCTAATTTTAGCTTGCTTTTGGTAGCCACCGAAGTGCTCACTGCCATCACAACACCTTCCCAACTATTTGGTAAAGAACACAGTAATAAAATAGTTTTTATTTCATCATCCAAATTTATGCCTACAGAAATCAGCTGGGTAATGGATGTATTAAATTCATTCAAATGATTGGACATAACCCCTCCTCACATTTTTAAATTATACAATTTTTTTCATAATAAATACCTTATTGGAAGTAGATGCCATTTCATACATTGAAGACAATTTGTCCTACAACTCCTGTGTTGTCTTCTCTGTAGAGACATTAAATAAAATATTGCTGGAGAGCGACAGAAAAATTGTAGCTCTTTCTTTTTTGTCCAGCTTCTCCCATTCTTCATTTGATAGAGATCCTTTCCCTTTGGCTTTGCTAGCCAATGCATTTGAAAGATCTTGTTTGATGAGAAGAGATTCCATCTGCACTTTCCAAAGGCTGAAATTTTGTCCTGCAAACTTTTTGATTTTCCACTTGTCTGCATCTTCCATGGCTACAGAAGTTCTTCACATTTCTTGCACCAAATTTCTCCAACCTGCTCTAATACCAATTGTTGAATATAATTGCAGAAAAAAAGTGAAAAAGAAATTACAGAAATAAAAGATTAAAATCAATCACAAAATAAGAACACAAATTTATCGTGGTTCACCATCAATTTGATGGCTACGTCCACACTTAGGGATTATCTCATATTATTCTCAAGTTCTAAATAAATTACATTCAGCCAATAGCTATATTTATAAATCAGTCTCCAATCTAATTAAATGGAAAAATCCATTTGAAATAAACAACTTCTAAATTGGCCAATACCTGCCAATAAAAGTAATTACAAAGTAAGAAATTATTTCAAATTATTAAGACAACATACTAATTTGGGCTCCAGATAACCCAACAAAATACCTATTGCGGGGAATGTCGAAAGGCGCGAAGAGAGTCTTGAGAAATGGACTAATCTCAAAAATAAAACAGAAGTGGTATACTCAATGTTCTGCTTTACAGAAGAGATAATTCAAGACCTGAAACAACGAAGTGGGGCGTCGAGCTCTTTTGTTGTAGTGGTCACACAGTTTTGGAGATGTGTAATAAGAGCGCGCGAGGTGCCGCTGGAAGAAGTTGTTTATTTCTCATTACTGGTCGATTGCAGGGCTCGTATAAAGCCGCCCATCCTTCCTACTTATTTTGGAAATTGCTTATGTTTGGGTGTGGCTCAGACTACAGCCAACACACTTACCAATGCCAACATCTTCTTCGCTGCAGATGTTATCCAGCAACTGATCGATTCAAGCATCGATGAATCTCAGATTGATCATTTGATTTCCTGGGCAGAAAATTCCAACATAAATATTGGAAATTTACTTAGAGAAACCAGGTGGCAAAACGAAACTAATACAGTAAGCTCTCCAAGATTTCCATTGTATGAGATAGATTATGGATGGGGGAAACCATCGGATGTGCAGGTAGCAACCATTAACGAGATTGGGGCCATGGTTTTATCATGTGCAAAGGATGGAGGAAAAAGCATTCTCGTCTCCACCTGTCTTCCTCAACACCAGATGGACCTCTTACATCACCTCTTGTTCGTGTCAGTTGAATGATCAATTGTAAGATGTAATATGTAAGGGGCCATGGCTTCAAACATTTTAATAGGACACAAGATTTTGTGATTATCAGAGGGGAAAATCCTTGTTTTCTGTGGTGTGTGTGATATTGCACTCCTTCACCTTTGTGCTCTGATTTCCTGATTTATGTTTGCGTAGCAATATTTTTGGTTTGTTGGAATCGTGGCTGTCTATCTCCATTTTGTTTACTAAGTCCTTGCAAGGGTAGGGATTCTATGGTGATCCATTCAAAGAAGGAATTGACTTTTCGTTCTAAAGTTTTAAAAATATTTTGTTATTAATTAAATAAAATAAAAAAAATCAGAGGGTTATGTTTATTTTAAGATTTATAATACGATTTTTTTGTTTTAAATTATAGTCAATGGGTTATTATAAAGATCGATGACATCATTCTTGAGTGTGATTTCTATATATATTTAGAAAATTATAATTTTATTCTCACTAGTTTGCTTTACTTTTCCATACATATATATATACTCATAACTTTTCCATACATATATATATACTCTAATTTTCTGTTCATTCTTTCTATGATGTGTGTTATAATGTTATTTTACTTTTTGAGCATTTATATAGCTCTATGTAGAAAGTAACTCTATTCAATTATTTGATTTCAATATGGTATGCTAGAATAACTCTATCCTTTCTATTTTAAGTATTAGGTTGTGAGTAGTTTCAATTTTTGTTTTAATCTAACATGATATGAAAGTCATGATGTTTCAAATAGATGAAGTAGTTTCTTATTCCAAGAGATTTGAAAAACAAATTGTTTGCATGTATATTTCGATAAAACTTAGTATAATTTTATCTAGCATCTTTGGATGATTTATCTTGCATCATTGGATGATATGGAGAATTAAAAATGGTGAACTAGAAAACAAGATATTTCTTAGATTTCATTTCTTGGATTTGAGACTCATATTTTTACTTGACTAAATTATGGTTGAAGGGTATGTATGGTTTCTAATTTTATTGGTTAGATGTTATTTAGTTTCCTACATAATTATTTTACCTTAGTTATAGTGAATGGGCTGCTGAAAGGGTAGAATGCATTGTCCATGAATGTAACTCCCAACTATTTGGTGTATAGTATGAGTTAGTTTTCTCATTGGCTAGCTTTTTTTCTCTTATTTTTTATATATCATTGCTCTCCTCTATCTTGTTATTCATCCATGCTATGGTGAGCATTCAAGTAATGATATTTTTTTTCTTGCTAATTTTCATGTCTCTTTCTGGAAATTAACACTATTAATCTATTTTATTTTAGTATAATATGTATTAATAGTTGTATTCTTTCTATTTCATGTGCTAGGTTTTTGGTAGCTTTATTTCACTTTTGACTCTAACAGTTTTTGGTGGACACATGTTTCTGGTCATTGCTAGACTCCGTTAATTATTTGACTTCTTATTAAAATCAATCAACTACTACTTATAAATATGGTAAATTTTATTGACAATTAATTCAATTTAAAAATTATTGATTTCATGATGATAGATATGACTTTTTGGTTACAACTATCATTGTTTATGCGTAAACTAATGTTATTTATTATTAAAGGAAAAAAAGTTGTTAAAATATTTTGTTCTAAAAGTAATTTTTATAAAGCATGCATACATTTAAATTACCATACTTAATTTGAGAATATATGAAAGTTTTCTAGAATCTCTAAATTTGGAGAAATTTAAAAATATGGTGATAACGAACATCGTAATTGTAGAAGAGAAACTAGAATAGTTTTTCCATGTCTTTTTTTATCTTATACTTGGTACTCAAGGTATATTCTCAGTCCATTACTATGAGCATGTGTATGACATGCCAAGTGTTGACCTCCTAGATCTACTTTACCATATATGCTGAAAAGAAATTCTAGTTTAATACTAGACCAAATTTTCATAGAATAGTTACACTAAAATAGAATCAAAGTGGATGTACTAGAAGATATACATTAAATTCATACACATAGGATCCAATATATTCCATGTAACCTAGATCAGCAAAGATATCACATAGGGGGAATTATAAACAAGTTCACTTTCGAGGTAAATTAAAAATTATTGATGTAATTTAAATTGCTGAAGTAATTTTAGTAGTGCCATTATAAATTTGAATTATATTTCATAAATTCATTTGTCTACTTTTTGTCTCTCTTCACAATAAATATTTCATTTTAAATTTTAATCATACCTCCTATGACAAATGATTATGATCTAACACATGATGATAAAAATGACTAATGCTTAATGTTGGCTCAACCTTCTTCACTTTTTATTGTACTTAGTCTAGGAGGGTGATCCCTTATTTTCTTATGGGAAATTCAAATAAATAAATAATAAATTTGATTGTGAGGAAAATATTACATTATGTAGATATAAATATCCTAAATAGGTATCACTAGTACTTATGATACATGATTGGTAAATCAAACCTTTAAACCTCATCGATACATGACGGGACTAACATACATGTAACTTCTATATAAAATAACCATACCTCTAATGTTCTTGCATTATACAATATTACTTCAATTATGGTAGCCAAAATAAGAAGCATTTTTGCAAAACCCACAATTCTACATTTAGCTCTTAGGAATTTAAAATGTATAGAATTTTATTAAATTAGAATTTCTAGATATGATTAGAGTAGTGTTTCCATTTTAATCCTAAATGGTTTATACTTCTTGATTATTTTACTCTTAGTGATTAGTATATCGATTTAGTATAGTCTATGGAATTTAATTTTAACTTATAAAATCGATGCAAAACAAAATATGGTATTCAATTATAATAACTTAAGGATAAAATTTTAATTAGACATTAAAAGAATAGACATGTGATATGATGCACCTACATGGTAAGGAGCTAAACCATTAAAACCAAATGTACTTAAAGGATCTAATAAAGTAAAATTTGGTTATAACAATAAAGTGTTTATAGTAGTTTTCATTCTTCTTCTTTTTTTGAGTTTGAGTCAAATCAATATCATATTTGCATATATTTGAAAATATAATTTGTTTTGTGTTGCGGGGTTGATAGAGAAGGCAATGTATACTTACTTTTGAATTTCAAGAAATGTGTTTTAATTGTGACACATGTAAATAGAATATTAAATTTTCTTTTTGTATATCTAATAAAAAAATATTATTTTGTGTGTAGGTGTATTGGTTTGTGTAGCTTGGATCCAATATGACTAAATAATTTGCATCTACTAATCAAATAAATTTGATCGTATAAATTCATTTATCCTTGTTTGTCTACAATTTTTGAAGAGACATTAA